>CBVK0100635359.1:0-11382 GCA_900067695.1 Picea abies | reverse complement strand
CCAATAACAAAATAATAAGAATGCTCTTCGCAGTTACATTATTTCAACATCTTTTAGTGTGTGTTACTATTTGTTCGTGTAGAAGACCTTAGCGTGTCGTGAATCTTCCAAAACAGTCGAGGATTCAGAGCTCCGCCGGTCACGAAGACTTCTGGGCCTGCCGCCGGTTATACTGGAGCCACCCCCGCCACCATTAAGGCGGAAGCTAGACCATCAAGGGTCTTTCGAAGCAACCGAGGCTTTTGAGCCCGAACAACTCCCGGAGGAATCAACCGCCAATCTTGGATCGGTTGAAACCTCAAACACTAATACTTAGCCGGACATTATTGTGCCAATTCAATTTTACGAACGCCTGTCAGTGCCTAACCCAGTGATGGAACCAAACTCTGTTACTTCAACTGGGAATTCTTCCATTCCCATCACTGTTGCTACCACAGGAGAAGTTTCTCCTAACTTGCCTTTGTCGACGGTCCGGGCCACCATGGTCTCGGCCGCAAGTACGTCGCACAGTGGACCGACCCCATCTATCGCGGCGGCCACACCTCCTTACACACCTAGTGCGACAGGCCCTCCGTTTTCATACGATATGTCTAGTTCAGGTACCAGTCCTGCACTCACTTACTCCACTTTACAGACTTTGGGTCTGGGGGCAGGGAGCTCTAACGCTCCTCTACAGGGTCAACTTGGGGGCATTCCTGTCCCTTTCAACGCTTTTCCTTACGCTGGAGGTCATATTCCTCCTTCGTCCCCTTCGCTTGGTGGTATGCATCAGCAGTCTGTCGGGCAGCCTACACACACAAGTCCACTTGGAGCCGGGAGTCAAGTAACACCTACGCAAACTTTGCCGGTAGGTTCGTCACCGTTTGTTTGGAACGGGACGTTTGGTAATAACACTTTCGCATCCGCTGCTTTCCCATCTGGGGGCACACCCATTTTTGGACAGTCTACTCCGGCACAGGGTACTATTCCTGCGCTGGGGGCACATATCCCAGGACCTTGGAACTCAGCACAAGGATCTGTTCCATCCTCTGGAATGTCGTTCTGGGGTAATTCTTTCCACAGCCAATGGAACCCCGGACAGACTTCTATGCCTCTTCCATCAGGACCGGCATGGGGTAATCCGTCCCAAAGTCCGTCAAACACGATGAATGCCCAACATCCTATGTCCTTCATGGGGAATCAGCCAATGATGTCTCCTCAGATGCAAAACCCTTACGCTGGTCAGGGCCATGGTTTCTACCAGAACCCGGGCCAACAGCCAAACTTTTCCTGGCAACCTGGTGCCAGTCAAACTCCAGGACCCTTTTATCCAGGCTATCAGCAGCAACCTAAACTACCATTCTTGGCGACGTTACACTTGCCATATTTGACACGGTTGTTAAATGATCCTATCTGTCACGATCCGCGTTGGCCTCCTATGCCGACGAAGTTGCCTTCGGACATTCCAAAGTTCGAGGCTAAGCCTAACGAAGATCCAGGTGATCATGTGACTACTTTCCACCTTTGGTGTTCATCTAACTCACTGAAAGATGACTCCGTTCAGTTGCGATTGTTTCAACGCACTCTTATTGGAAGTGTCGCGAAATGGTACATAGAGCTTGACCGCTCACGATATTCCTCCTTTGGCGAACTGGCAATGGCCTTCCTTAACCATTTCCAGTTACCTGTGAGATACGACGTCGGCACAGAGTTGCTAGCCAATTTCGAGCAGACGACAGTGGACCATATCTCGGATCATATCCGAGAGTGGCGACGCCGAAAGAGTCTATCAAGGTACCCGTCCCACCAACATTCCTGCTTGAGTGGTTCCTTAAGTCTTTAGTTCCGCAGTTATCCAAAGACGTCGCAACTTCAGGGGTTTTCTCCGAGGAAGATGCCATCATGAGGGCTCAACAGTTTGAGCTTATCTATTCTCAGTCTGGTCTATTGTACAACATCCTGCCGGATGCACCACGATCGATACTGGATAAAACCCGACAAAGAGTCGGACCACATACCGATGGTATAGTTGGTTCGGCACAAACCAAGCCCCCTGAGCAATTGACAAAACAATTGCAGCAGTTATCTATACAACACTTAGCGGCCAGCCAGACTACTGCTTTGGCTACTCCTCCTACTCAAACGTCGGAAGTACACTCCGTACAGACGACTAACCCAAAGGCCAACCAGCAGCCCGAAAGGAAGAAAAAACAACACAAGAAGAGTAAGGGGGATAAAAAACCAAATGATAATGCTGGCGAGGGCACCACGGAAAAACGAAAGGCGAAGTATCCGTGCAACTTATGTGCGGAAGACCACCCTACCCATCTATGCCCTCGACTGGCAGAGGCCCAGAAGTTTGTCACACAGCAACAGCAAGTCGTGTTGACTAATCCCTTTCAGCATGGGCAAAATTTAACTCAAGCCTCTACAAGTGTCGAGGGGGGCAGCCAAGAAAACTGCCCTCCCCCAACCAATTCATCTTCCGCGAACGTATATATGGTTAAAAGTGATGCTTTCATAACGACTAGAGCGCACGACTATAGCAAACCAAGAGCCCCTGAGAAGGGCAAAGAAGCCGAGATCCCATCTCTTCCTCTACAGATCGAGAAGACGTTGGGTGAAACGATGACACGCATTCCAAAAGGTGCGTTCAAGCGCGCTTCTCACAATCCAAACGCAAGGGCCACCCAGAACTACTCTGTGGTGGAAGATTTATCACAAACCCCTTGTGCTATGTCCGCTTTGGAGGTCCTCCAAAGTTGCCCTGCTCAGAGGAAAGCCTTGTTCACTGCTTTAGGCTCTACCGAGACTTGTAACCCGGGTACCATCATGTTAGATATGACTGACTTGAAACCTCGTTTGCCTTACCACGTCGCGTTCCAGATAGTAGTGGCTCATCCCACGAAAACTTTTACACGGAATATCTTCCGCACGATGGTAGACGAGGGCGCTTCGACTTGCGTTATGTCGTTAGCATGCTGGAAAGCAATTGGTCAACCTGAGTTGTCTCCGTCACCTACTCTCCTCACTGCGTTCGATGGTCGTTCTTTCCGACCGCATGGCATCATTCCTTCTTTCCCTGTGCAGTTAGGGGGAAAGACCGTGTGCGTCGAAGTAGAGGTAGTTGATGCCCCCATCGACTACAATCTATTGTTAGGTCGTAGTTGAACTTATGCAATGCAAGCAATGGTCGCTACAATCTTCCGAGTCTTATTGTTTCCGCATGAAGGCCGGATAGTGACTATTGATCAGTTATCCTTCTCTCGGCCTGACCCAGCTTTGGGGGCATCCACGGTTCCCATGGTTGATAATCCTCCAGCCGGTGTCGTCAACATAGGAGTTGGTTTGTGCCCATCTTTGATGGGTACTTTCGATTATCCACCTCCTCATGACGATGTCAAGTTTATATCGACTCACCACAAGGCTGAGATTTTTCACGTCTCGTCGTTCCGCACGACTTACTTTCAGGATCCGTGGATTCTTCCTTCCCCATCAGCCACGATGGATGAGACAGGGCACGCTGGCATGGCCACGCCCTTGTCGGCCGCTAAAGTAGCGTACTCTTTGGTCCAGCACGCTTCAGCTACTCCTGATCCAACTCCAGCACAAGAGTTGGATCCACTTCTTGAGCCTATCTGGGCTCAGGATTCTCTTGCCAACACCGATTCGTTAGATTTAGTCTTGCCTTCTGACGAAGCAATAATCGAAGCAATGACTGGTCCGGACAAACCCTGGAAAGATCTTCATCACAGATCATATTTCCTCCCAGAGTTACACCGAATTGAGGCAGGAGAATTCACTATCACCATGACGGGAGATCAACCTTGTCCCATTAACCTACACAGGATATTTATGCTGAGGGCAATATGGCGACTATCGCTGAAACGATACCTATCAATATCTCCCGAACCCCTGGCGTCGTGGAGAATGTCTTCGTCAGAGCGGATTGCTCCCCCGAAGAGATTCACATTTACACGGATCTTTTCAAAGAATTCCGCGACGTTTTTGCCTGGTCTTATGAGGAAATGCCAGGCATCGATCCGAAAATAGTTGAACACAAAATCACAACGTACCCGGACGCTAAGCCTGTTCGACAAAAACTTCGTCCAGTTAATCCTAGGAAAGCAGCAGCTATCAAGGCTGAGGTTGAGAAATTGCTTAAGGCATGGTTCATATACCCTATTCACTTGACTCAATGGGTGTCAAATCCCGTGCCAGTCGATAAAAAACAAGGCACGATTCGATTGGAACGTCGGCTGGCCCACTACAACCCGCATTTACCTAACAAAGCAAAAAATCAGGAAAGTTGCCGATGAGACGAAAAGCTTTGGGTCAGTTAACTGGAACTCCCGGCCATGCATGGCCGAGAATTCGTCTAAAACCCTAACTCCTTCTAGCCTATAAAAGAAGAGGTACGGGTACTATTCAAAGGAGAAAAATCATAGCAAAGAAACTTTGCCCAATTGCCGAATCCGTTTTGTCCCAACCCTTTAGCCTTTCCTCAAGCTTTAGGAGAATTCAAGCAAAGCAGTTGGAGGACAAAGAAGAGGAGGAGCCCAGGATCAGGATCAAGGAACGGTGGCCAATCTCTATAATCATTGTAAGTTGATTCATCTTGAGATTAATAAAAAGATACTTTTCCCGTCCCAAATGCACGAGTCTTATGTGTTTCATTTGATTTATGTTTAATCTCTAACCCTTTAGTAGAACAATAGCATCCATGGGTAGTTTTGTCTTGATTGCAGGATCGCTTTTTGGAAGGAGCAGCAGAAGCAAGGGGATAAAGCGCAACGGAGGATCTACACCAAACGACGATAAAAAGGTTAGTTGGTTCCTTCCATGTTTGCATGTGAAAAAGGGGTTTTAGGTTTGGGGTAGAAGGTTAAAAGTAATTTCTGAAGGGTCATGATCTGCATGCAAGTTTAAGCCCTAGCTTGTTAGTCCGTATGGTAGAATTTCCCCACAACACTTCTCTTTCGGAATATGTACAAACACTAGACAGCCAAATATCTTGAGATGGCTTACTTCTGGCTTCTTTCCGGAGAACATTTCTTTGGGGGTTTTGAACCCAAGTGCACTATAGGATAATATGTTTTGTACATACATTGTTGTCCTTGTTGCTTCTGCCCACAAGTGCTTTGGAATATCTTGATCATGGATCATAGTCTTGACAGCTTCCATTATAGTTTTGTTCTTCCTTTCTGCTACACCATTTTGTTGAGGATTGTAGGGAGTGGTGAAGCTCCCTCTTAATCCCATCATATTTACAAAATTTTACAAACTCTTTTGAGGTGTATTCTCCTCCATTATCTGACCTAAGTGTCTTGATCTTTCTTTCAGAGAGATTCTCTATCAAGGCTTTGAATTCCTTGAATTTTCCAAACACTTCATCTTTTGATTTCAAGAAGTAAACCCAAGTTTTGCGGGAATAGTCATCAATAAATGATACATAGTATACATACCCACTAATGGAGGTTGAGTGGATGAGCTCTAAGACTCCTCCTGCTTTATTGTCGGTCTTCAGGAAACGGTTCTTGATGTTCTTTCCTTGTGCAAATCCATTGCACACACCTTCATGGTCAACCTTGAATTCTGGTAGACCTGTAACTGCCTTGCTCACATATGGTAATGCTTTGTAGTTGATGTGAGCTAGTCTTCTATGCCAAAGTTCACATGGACTCTCGGTGGAGTGTGTTAACGCTACTTCTGAGTGACCTTTTAATTTAAACACGCCCCCTTCTTCTGTTCCAAATTCCAATAACAACTGCATCTTCTATGGTTTTTCCTTTAGGCCACATGAGGACTTCACCATCTATGAATGCAACCCTAAAGCCTTTCTTATCTAAAGCTGAGATAGAAAGCAAGTTCTTTGCCAAACCTAGTACATATAGTACATCCTTCATCTTCATTGGGGTCCCATAATCAAGTTTGTAATTGGACTTTCCCACTCCTTTGATAGGGCACTGGTAATCATCTCCAAGTGTAACTTTCTGGAGAAAGTTCTTTTCGGTAAGGCTAGAGGGAATGTCTCTCTGACCTATCATGTGCTTTGAAGCACCACTATCTATGAGCCAAGTATTCTCTCCATGTGATATTGATCGTGAGAGGGCGGAGATTAAGACATAGTCTTCAATCTTTTCTTTAAACATCTTCGTGGGTGGCTCTTCATCTTCAACTGCATGGGCATGGTGCCTTTTGTTTCTCTTCTTTTATTCTTCTCTTCTAGCTGGACAATTCTTAGCAATGCTTCTCGGTTAGCTACTCTTGCTTCTTCTTGGACACATTCTTCCCAAAGACTGTCAAATTGTAGTTTTTCCTTTCTGGCACAAATAGTTTGGATGAAAGCATCCCAAGGTCTTGTGAGACCATTAAGAGCTGTTAAGATGAGTTCATCTTCATCCAAGTTGTCTCCGATTGCTTCTAGTTGTTCCTTAAATTGAGAAACCCTAGAGAAGTAGTCATGTACAGTTTCTCCTTTCTGCGTCTTTGTATTCTTGAGTTGGTTTCTTAGATTCATCTTCCGATTGATATTCTTTCTTTCATACATCCTGGTTAGGGCATCAAACATTTCTTTTGAAGTATTCTTGGAGGCCACTTGAGGGATCAATTGATCTTTAATAGAGTCTGCAATGATTCTTTCGGCCCTAACCATATCCTTCTGGTGCTTTGCTTTAGCTGTAGCATCTGTAGGTTCTGGTACATTTTCCTTGACAAATCTTGAAAGATCATTCTCTTCAAGAATGAGTGTAATCCTATACTTCCAGGCACACAAGTTATCCACACCTTCTAACCTGTCAACAAGCTTGGTGCTTGCAGACATCTTGACCTGGAGCTGGGAAAATGACCAAAAATGAAAGTGCTCGGAAATTAAATCTGAACTTACTAGGAGGTGCGCTTGGCTGAGGCAAGTAGGCTAGTGAAGTCAGATTTCAGAAAATCCAAATTTTTCCCTTTCAAATTTGACCTATGGAAATATGGACTCGTAGTTCTGGTACTGGCTCTGGTTTTCTGGTTTTCTAGTACCAGTGAAAACTAGGGTTTCACTTTCAGAGAGTTTTGTCCACTAGAAAAGTGTGCTCAAGCTGCCAATGAGTTCGCTAGGCTAGGGCGCACTTCCTTGATGAATTTTAGGTTGAAATTCCTCTCCAATAAAAAGACCTAATTTTCTTGTACGACAACAGTGACGTTTTTGCTTATCCAATGAAAGGTGCTCTCTTGAGTTTGGCTCTGATACCATGTTAATTTTAGAGCAGATATTAAGTTTCTTTTCAATTTACTAGATAACAATAGCATAAATAGGATCACTGAGAGAAACACAATCACAAGATACACAGCATTTATCCTGGGAAATCCTCATGGAGGAGAAAACCCAGCGAAAACTTCCTTAATATAAATAGCCAATACAATGCCAAGACAATAAACCAAAACACTAGAGAATATCCAACGCTAAGCAATGCGCCTCTCTCTTCCTTCTTCCCCCAATTGCAGCTCTCCAAAATTGCGCACTTGATGAGTGAATGAGTGAATGAACAAATGAGGCGTTAGACTCCCCTATTTATACTAGTTGACAGGAACTGGAAAGGTGTCTCTTCACTGGGCAGGACCGACTTCTCTTCTTAGTGGTTAAAACCACTTTAATTAGGCATGGGGGTCGACTTCTTAATTAGCATAATATAATTAGAGTTTAACCAATCCACAAAAGGGGATTTGGTCAAGTACAAAGTCCGACATGATCAATCCACAAAAGGGGATTGATCTGATGAATAATAACTCAATAATAAATAGAATGCTCTTTGCAATTACAATATTTCAACAAGTACATACTCTAGAGTGTTGTTTTTTTACTTGTTAATTATTTCTTGTCTGAAATTCATTTTAGGCTAGTTATAATTTCTAAGTTTTTTCCCTCAAATACCTCCCAAGCTGCAGTATGTTATTGATGGTTAGGCATTAGCTTGGCAATCCAAGTCTAGTGTCTAAAATGTTTATATTACTATGCTAGGTCATCATTTTGAGTCATATGGAAATTGCGCTAAGTCCCCTTCGGATTTTTAATGTTTTGAGTCAATAAAAAATTTCCCGCAAAACAGGATTTATTAATTGTATTGGACAATAAGTTAAAAAAAGTAGAACTAGGAGGGCATTATATGCCTTGTGGGTATTCGTTTTCACATCCAGAATACCCACTTTACCTACGTACCACCTTTTAGAGGGAAAATATTGAGTTTTACTCAAGAAAAAGTGATTTTCTCTCAAAAAAGGTAAATAAATGACACATAAAAGACAAAAATCAGCATTGTTGTTGTTATTCCCTACCCTAGGGATAACTAAGGAGATCGTGTCTCGAGGCCCACAAGTCCTAGACATGGAGTATTGATAGTCGGACGACATGAGATGGCCCCAGAGGGCCCCTCTTTTCTTCAATGCAGTCCATTTATCAGCAGCAGCAGTATCCATCCCACCAACCTAGTCTTGAAGTAGCAGTAAGTCTTGCTCCATGCGGTAATGAGTATGGGTATCATGGTATGTGTCACTCTAATTGTTGAAGCACTTGAATATGTTGCATTGAATTCTTCTTCATTTCATGACGTTTGCTTGGAAATTATGCTCTTTGCCTTGTTCATACCTAGAAGGGTGACATGTTGCCCAAGTAAGTTGATCTTCCTTTAGGATGGGTTGCCACTGGGTGGGTCTGTGAAAGGTCATCGTTCGTTCCCTCCATACTTACCACTTTCCATCTTTATTCCTCTCATCTCCCCTTACCTTTGTTTGGGCATTGGAATTGGCCACACTAGAAAGGGTTATACCTTGCCTTGTGGGAAGAAGGGGCTAAAGGCCCAAAGGGTAAAAGTAGTTGACAAGAGTTAAAAGCCAATTTTGAAACCTTCGAGATGCTTTGCCTAGGGATCCCTGAGAAAGCACTGAAAAGCTTCTCAGTAAGAAAATGGGACCCACAAGATAACATGAACACTCAAGGTATTAGTTGATGGATAGGTCTCATCACGAGTCGGCCTATTATGACCATGGACATGTAGCGGTATGACATTATCACCTATCTGGTCACCAAGCCAGGGTACTGGCACTTGGCGGCATAGCCAAGAGAAAGGAGGTCTCATTACGAGCCAGCGTTCTCATTTCCGTGAAATGTTTTGTGGATAACATTGTCACCTCTGGTCACCAAGCCAAGATAATGACCCTCAACTATTCCCTTGTAGCGCAAAATCAAAGATCAAAAGAAAGAAAGCTAAGAATAAATGGCAATGAATGGGCTAGGAAACAATTGCATCCATGACAAGGTGCAGCTTGCCCTCCACAAAGGCACCCAAAGGTAAGACTCTACATTTCCCTGTTATCACATGCACCCCGTGCCCAAATATTTACCCCATGCCACCACATACACTTGCATGACTTGGACCAGACTCCACCTAGGAAACACCCCAGACTTAAGGGGGATTAGCCCAACAGGACACCTTGAGACCCTCTCCAAACCTAAACTTGTCAAATTGCATAACGTCTTTGACCATTTGTTTGTGGTTAAGGGGGATTTAATGCACATGTTCAGGTGATTTAATTATTGGATGTGATTTACATGTTATAATCCTTGTGACTTATGAACCCCTGGAGGGCGTACTTGTTATCTCAGCAGGACCTTTCCCTGTGGACAGGTGCACATGAGGGAATGATTAGATCAAACCTTCATAGGGCTCAAAGCCCATCGATGGATGATGAGACCCCAGCCAAGGAGCATGACAGGGATTGAAAACTTGAACCGGGAGAAAGAAGAACGTTGTCTTTGGAGGCACCTTGGCAAACCTAGACCCAAGGGATCTTGCTTTTCCCACATGGACGTTATCCCTTGAGGGCCCTGGACATCATCATCGATACCCTAAACGTCATCCAAAACTAGGGTTTTCATCTTGGACGACATTTATGAGGCATTGGCATATGCAGGCAATGTTTCAAGTCTTTGGACACCCAACGTTACACCTTCCCTGCCCAATGTTCCATACTTAGGACTCAACGTCACTCTAGAGGGGCATGACGTCACCCCTGGAGTGATTCTTAGATTCAAATTAATTTTATTTTGTACAGATTTAATTTTTTTTAAAACTAGCTAGGTCGGCCCTGTATTTAAAAAAAAAAAAATTAGGCCAGATTTTGATATAAATACACAAAAGTGACATTCATTTTCATCATAACTCTCTCGTGAGAGAGAGAGGACTGAAAATGGCGCCCTTTTAGGGTTCATTGGCTAAAATTGTGAGGCACACTTGTTTTGGAGGCTAAATTTTGCAACTTGGATCATTTTTTGGTGAAGTTACTTGGCAATCTAGGGTTTTATTGCTTGATTATTCTTGGTGAAGTAAGTAAATATGCAATTGTTATTTCATTTTGAATGGTTATGGTATATTTGCTTATTCATGTTAAATATTATGAAATTGCTTGCTTGACAAACCCCAGGAGTAAAGGAATTAAGGTGCTACTTCTTTGATCTTCATTTGCTAGACTTTACTAAAGTGGTTTAACCTAGACGTGCTTCTTGTTGATGATTGCAGCTTCATGAGACATTCTCCAGGTCGTTCTCCTCTGGACTAAGTTGAGACGATTTGTGAGAACGCCCATGTGATGGGTGTGTCATACTCCTCTGGACTGAGTTGAGATGACGTGTGAGGTATCTTGTCGTGCTCCTCTGGATTGAGTTGAGATGACTTGAGATGGTCTCCTGTCAGACTCCTATGGACTTAGTTGAGTCGACTTGAGATGGCTCTCCAGATGGTACTCCTATGGACTTAGTTGAGTTGATCTGTTGAGAGTGACGTCCCTATGGCTAAGCATAGGTGGATGTGGCCCTAGGGGTTGAGCACTAGAGGATGTGAGAGATCCTTGCTATATTATCTAAGAGTAAGATTTATTGTGTAACCCTAATTTTGTATTGTTAAGGGTACAAGTCGGCCCCACCATGTAAAGATAATTAATATTGTGTAAGATTAATTATATTATTGAGTTATAGAAGTCGACCCTATTGGGCCAATAGACACATCCATTTGATGTGCTAGGTCATGTATAAATAAGAGTTGATCCCCAATGTGGATCACTCACTCTCACTCACTCATTATCTCAATGCCTACTTGTAGGGCTGAAGTGTGCACTTCTCTTAGGCGCTATCTTTCTTGGTCATAGAGCACCCTCTTGTGTGCACTAGGGTTTGTGGTGAAAGGGTGATCTTCTCTTGACTCTATAGTAAAGGATTGTTGGGTTTTTCCCTTGGTTGAGAAAGGTTTTCCCAAGATAACTTCTTGTGTTCTTGTGCATGGTTATTATTCTTGTGATCTTGGTTACTATAGCTATTTATATTGTATTGTTGCATTGTTTATGGTTCAAGTTCATGCTAAATTGAAA
>CBVK0100635358.1:0-11383 GCA_900067695.1 Picea abies | reverse complement strand
TATATATATATATATATATATATATATATATATGCATCAAAATATATATATTTATGTATTATATAAAAAACACTTCCGAAATGCTCCCGCTCCCGGAGATTTTTGAAAATCTGCGCTTCCTGCTCCGCACTCCCAATAGCCTTGGCACCAACAAATGCATCTCTTTCTAAAAACAAGATTACATAAACTAAAATCAGCTTCTCCCAAGCTTACAATGCAAAACCAACCAACATTTCACAAGCTCGTTTTTTTGCAAAACACTTTAACTAGAGCACCCTAGCTATCACATCACACTACTCTTCACTCTAGCTCTCACACTTATGGCAATAATGTGCCCCTCCTTCCCATTTAAAGAATTAGAGAGAGGGGTTACAAGTAAAAAGTTAAAACCCTAGACTAGGTCCACCTAAAAGAATGGGTCCACAAGTGGATAACTTCACCTTGACAAGGTCCACATTAACCCAAACCAACTCATATGCCTCACATGTGCTAAGGGTAGGTGGTTACATGACAACTTGTGCCAAGCATGCTTCCCCAAGTAACTAACTCAAGTAGTGTGCCCCAAACATGCCAAGCACCCACTCCATATATTTGTATGATCCACTACATATTTTATGCAACAACTTAAGTAGCGTGCCCTCCTAGTCCAAGTAACTCTCTCCCACCAATGCATCTCTTTCACAGTAAGAGTCAAACACTCTCCAAGCAACAGGTAAACTAACAAGCTTCACCAAATATAATCTAGCACTTGGTTATAACGATTGTCTCTATCCTATGCTAGAAAGATTGACTCAACAAACTATAGAAGGTGAATCCAAGTGAAAGACTTGGCTATGCAAGGTAAGGAGCCTCTAGGAGCCAATCCCGAAATCAAAAAAAGCTATGTTTTCCCAATTCTTAACTAGAGGAGATCTATGTGGGCATGGGCAACTCCCCTCTATCAATCCTACTTCTGAGATTCCATAACATGGAAAGCCGAAATGTTGGGTGAGGGCTTACCTTGGGCAATTGAATTTAACACAGCATGAATGCTTGTGCACATTGAAGTTCTCTACTTTACTTGCAAGATGCATAATGATGTGATTTCTAATGGAAATGGGTCAACTCACTGCAGGCATAGTGGTTTAGTGTTTAAGTATCAGGTTGTGTGACTTGTGTCACCTCGCTACTTGGTTTTGATGCTATTAGTTTTTATCTAGAGCATGTGGTGGCTGCATGCACAGACTGTCTTTTTTTAGTATTAAAGCCTATCACTATATGAATAGTCAAAGGAAGCATTTAATGTCCAAAAAAAAATCATTCAACCTAGAATCACATGATCATGCCTTAACTTCTTCCCAATAGAAATGCAAGTAACAGTTTCCATACTCCATAGTTCTTGAGTAGACAAGCCCAATAGTAGTGAAATAGTACACTCTATTGAGAAAAACGATCAGTTTGGATAGAAAAATCCCATCTTTATTTGAATGAAAATGATTTCATAAAACAGAAGATTTCGGAAAACTCGAGAGAATCTTACAGCTTTTTATGCAAGTACAATCTGTTTTTGCTTTATGCAGAACCTTAATAGCATTTTCAATTTATGGATGAATGTAATAATAGGACTGATAGGAGGAACACTAAGCAGTTTCTGTTGGGTTTGAAGCTCATAAAGAGCAATTTTGAGTGCTCCAAGGCACATACCTATGTATAATTTGCATTTCTGCTTGAAATATTAAATATAAGTTTTTTTTTCTTGGAAAAAAAATCGAATATCTTCAGTTATGGATGGAAAAGAAGTTGGATTTTGGGCTTCCTGTTCATGACTTTACCAGAGATATTAAGTAGATCACAGATATAGGTAAAGAGCTTACTCTAAAATTTTGTGATCCCCTTCATATTGTGAAAAGAAAATCACGACTGATGGAAAATATATAATAAGGTGAATAAAGAGGAGCACTAAAAAAGGATCTTGGTATCAATCACATCCAAAAAATGTGGACATTAATACTTCTGGGATTTTGTCTTCCTTTGATGAAAAGATGTTATATTTTATTTTCTCAATGCACCTTAACCCACGCTATCTTTCATAGATAAATTTACAAATTAAGCAGTAATGCATAATCCACGAAGGCACAGAGGAGAAGAAACAGCTTGTCTATCACAGGAAGAAAAATTGTTAAATGGAGAAGAGCATTACTCCAATGTTATCGATCTTTGACTAATCTCCAGGAAGTTAAGCCTTTGATTCCAATCAACGATGTGGGTTGGTGTCTTCAAGGGCTTACTTTTACTTGATGATAAAATAGATATTTTGCCAATGCTTTGATTAAGTTGATCATTTTCACCGAGAGGTGTCTTTTATAATATTCTGCTGCCTGCATGATACTACTTTCGATCTCCTGAATGGGATCTGTCATATTTAAGTTCATGTTCAATTGATAAAAGAAATGTCATATCAGCTTCCTAATTTGGTAACAACACAGAAATGAAAATTATTAGCGCTGAAGGGAGACAGTTGAAGCAGATACTAAAGCATGTGTTAAGCAAAATTTAGACCACCCCTATCACTTCAGCTCACATTTTGGAAACATGTCTGTGGAACAGGGAATTTGATAGCCTGAGCCAAAAACAAAACCAAGCAACTTATAGAAAGAGAGAAAACATGTTGATCTCCTTCTGACTACCTGACCCAAGAAGAGAAAGATACTAAAGACTAATTTATTATGAATTTCTAATTAAACCAGAACCATCGTCACAAAGTACTTTTATTTAAAAGCATGTGGAACCCAAAGTATGTCATAAACACAATTTTCTAAGAAAGTAATGAAAGCATGCCAAAAAAAGCACAGCAACATACACATTTAGAGGAAAATTGCCTTCAATAATTTCAAAAACAAACAGAAAAAAAAAAATTATAAAAAAATTACTTTAGGACAAAATTTAACTACTTAAACGATCATCAAGCCCCTGAAAACACTTAAACTTCTAGGCAATAAATTTGGACATGCCTCCCTGTAGCTAAGGCTTTAATTTGGAGTATTAATACATGGTAGAAGTATTAGTACATGGCCAACAAAAAATATGGAGAAATGATTTTTTTTAGACATTGAAGAGTATTCTGTGAGCATGCCTCCCACTGATAGATAAATAAGTGCAATCTAACAACAGACCATTTGGCTTGCACTCAGTTATGTGCAAGTATTGCCTCATGGAAACGTTTGATTGGCTCGGATTGGTTTCTGACCTGACTTCAAGTCCTTGATGGCATACCTTCAGAAGCAGGCAGTATACTGTTTATGATTCAGAGTTGGATATTAACTAAAAAATTAAGAGAAGCTTTGCACCTTGCCCACCATTCTCTAATGCCGTGCTAAGCAATAAAGTAAGTATTAACTTCATGGCGCACGCATTATAAATAGGGACCAATATGCAAGCTGAAACTCTACTATCATTGGACCACCTTTTCTAGAGAGATCACGTGAGAATGAAAGGATTTATAAAAATATTTCAAGGAAAGACATAAAAACTTCAATAGTTATTCAGAAATAGTTAACTTGACCTTAGCTACAAATTAATCAGCAAAACAGGTATGTTTTTGCAAATAGCCCTACATCAACATATATAAATAGTGAGCTGGTGTTCATATGGGTGGGGCAAGCAAAGACAAACAGATAGGTTTTTAAGGTTCACCCCTCCTTCATTTTGGGGTGAGGTGATTTGGTGAGTGTCTCGAGTTTGCAAAATTGTAAGCGGATAGATGATTGAAAATTCATAAGTGAACAGTACAGACCTTAGTGAGCCGATGCTCATATAGGTTGGGCAAGCAAAGACAAACTTACAAGCTTTTAAAGTTTAGACCCCATCCTCATTTTGGGAAAGGTGATTTGGTGAGCTTCCCAAGTTACTGAGACTGTTATGAAGATAGGTGATTTGGTGAGCTTCCCAAGTTACTGAGACTGTTATGAGCAAAATTCAAAATTGTAAGTGGATATACCACTAAGATTGAAATATAATGAGTGAACAGTACAAACCTCCTAAGCCACAGTGAGAATGAGGGTGCCTAGTAAACATGAAATTAAGCTTGAACCCTAAAATTTTCCAACTCAAAATCAAAATCAAACTCGCCAAACTCAGAATCAACAAAAACTCAATGAGGCAAAAGTGCAAAGAGTTTGAATCAGATCGAGAAAAAATGCAGAAAAACTATGCAAGTACAAAAAAATAAAGATATAAACATATTTTGAATTATAACAATTTAAAAAAAAAAATTCAATGATATTTAATAAAGCCATGTCCATACAATGCATAATATCAATGGATGTCCAAAATTCCATGGATGAATAGGTATCACCGTATCTCATATATGATATGAGTCCAAAAAGGATCCAAACCAAGAACTGGAAGCGTCTGCTTATAAGGCCAATGCACAATATGGATAGATGTCAAAAATTCATGGACGAATAAGTATCTTATATATGATATGAGTCCAAAATGGATCCAAACTGAGAACTAGAAGCATCCGCTTATAAAAGTTAACTCAATACCAAATAATAAATAATAAAAAAACTAGGAAGCAGTCTCTCCCATGTCTCGGGCTGCTTGACACTCAAGGTTTAACAAGTTCTCAAGGCAAAAAGGAGTAGTCTCCACCAGTTGAAGCCAATCCAATGTAGGATCTAGCTCTTCCAAGATAATTGTTGAATGATCCAAACCTGTCCTCATCATGAAACATTGAAATGTGAATTAAACTTTAAAGTTTAAATCAAACCTTCAAATTCAAGTGCTTACGCCTTAGATAAAATGAGCGAAGTCTCATGTTTCCAATGTCTCACCTTGTATTTGCCTATTACGAAGTCGAGATTGTCGAGATTGTAATGGACAAACACATGGTAATTTAAGTGATTGTGTGTTAATCTGTTGCACTTCTTGGAATGTGATTTCTCAAACATGCTCCAATTGCACTCACAACCTGAACCACTGCAGGTCTGATTTAAGATCCGAATGGAAGTCTCTTAAGATTTGGTGTATCACTGCCAAATTTTAACCAGCAGATACATAGCAAGTGGTAAGGGTTCAAGGGTTAAGATCAAAGACGATAAAAAGATAATGCATCGCATCATAAATGTAACCCGTACAGGGTTTGCCACCATCAATCATCTTAAAAGATCAAAGTCAACTGTCAAACATTCAAATTTTGATATAATTAAATTTGAAAATAAAATAGCATTTGACTTTGAAGTTGAACATTGAAAAAGTTTTTTAAGTACCTGAGCACTTTGACAAGTGACTCCATCACAGCAATAATCTCTTCGGCATCTTTCCAGAAACCATCATTAAACACAAGAGCAACAATTTCAATTCCTTTCAGGGTTTTACCATGTTTAGAGGCCATCCACTCGATTCCCAAAAACATCCTATTGAAATTTACCTTTTGGTCAACCATGGATTGCAAGGAGAATAATTCATTGCAAATCTGGTCAATGCGGGATGAAAAAGTTCCTTGCCTTAAGTGTATATTCTCATGGTGTTGAGGACATTTGTGTGATTGTAAATGCATTTGGTTATGGATTTTGCCTTATCCACAACCTCTTGTATCCATGCAATTTTACCAATGTCCTTGGGCATTAAATTTATGCAATGTGCAACACAAGAGGTCCAAAACATGGAGGGGTGACTAAGCTCAAAAAGTCTACCCACAGCCATATAATTAGTTGCATTGTTGGTAACAATTTGTACAACATTTTCTTCTCCCGCATCCTGAACAACTTCCTCCATCATTTCACAAATCAGTTTCGCACTCTTGACTTTGTCTGAGGCATCCACTGATTTGAGGAATATTGTGCTCTTTGGATAAGATATGGAGAAATTTATTAAAGTTTTGTTCCTCTGATCTGTCCATCCATCACTCATGATGGTGCACCCCGATTCTGCCCATGATAAACGAAATTCGGCAATTATAAGGTCAACATCATCAACACTTTCTAACAGCAAATCTGTCTTAAAGCTCTCATATGGGGCGGCTTTGAACCCCGTACCTGCAACAACTGCATCAATCATGCACTGCAAGTAAGGGCTTCTGGCACAGTTGAAAGGACTGTTGGAATAGTACCAAAAATTAGCAAAGGCCTTCCTTGCTTGACTATAGAAATTCTTTTTCCAACCCATACCATCCAAGCTAGGTTGGGAACCAAGTCGTGTGCAGTGAGCCAAAAATTGTGTATATTTCCACCTCCAATGCTCAAATTTGTATGAATGGAAGGAGGAGGAGGTAGCATTTAGTTTTGACTTTGAGTTTGATATTGAAGCATGTACGGTAAACTTGGGCCTAGCACTGAGGATTCAAAAGAAGTTTGGGCACCTTCAACACTCTGCATTTATTCTTGCTTTCTTAGCTGGTCAAGATAGTATTTGAATCTAAAAATGCCACCACAACATTCATCTTTACAAAATTTACATAGAAGCTTGGATGATCCCGGAATTTTTTCACAGTAAGCCCAAGCAAAGTCCTTCTCCTTGGGCATTTTCACTGTTTTGGTTTAATATTTTGCTGTTGTTTAGGGTCTACTGTGTGGTGTTTGTTGCTGTTGAGGGTTTACTAGCAGCGAGGTAAAAACTGCAACAGCCTACAGGTCTTCTTCAGTGAAGGCTGTCAATAGTAGGCTACAGCCTTTAAACCCATGAAAAAAACAATAGCAAAATAAAAACCGAAAAAAATCAAAAAAAACATTAAAAAATCCTTAAAAAATGTTCCTATGAGCCCTGAATAACAAACAGCATTTAGTAAATGATGAAAACAGTGTGTGGGCTAAAAGAGGCCTGTAACAGTCACTTGCTGAATGGAAACTCGAAAAATCCTGTTGTTTTTTATGCACTGGATGTCCAGCAGCGTCAGTGGATGGCCCACAATTGTAGGTGGGTGCCCTAGATGGGTTATTTTTCCCTCCTGTAGCTCTGTTTGTCCCTTGCAGTCACCCGGCAGTGATAAATTTAGATGAAACAGACCGAAAAAATTACTAAAATCACACTGAAAATGAGTTTTAAAGACATCCTAGGGACTCGGACAGTCAAACTCGGCCCAAGTGTGAGAAAATCGTCTGCTCGCCGATCCGATGAGAACTCGCGATTTGGAGGTTCAAATTGCGATTTCTGTAGGTTGAAATAAATCATTCTTATCATTGATGAACTAAAATACACCATGTGGATTGGAAAAAAAAAGTCTCGGTGTAACATTTGCCACAAGCTGGTCACATGTTCAATCCCCTGTCAGTCATGAACGGCATAAATCCCATCTACCAAATACAGACTATACCTGCCTGATATTACTTGAGCAGTGCAAGACCCAGTAGTCACCGATAAGCAATTACCCCTAACTAGATTCTATAAGTTCTTGCGAAGAAATATGCATTGATTAATCAAAGCGAAGCAGATATAAGATCTTGCGACGAAATTAATCAAAGCGAAGCAGATAATTATTCGGGAGCCAAGAAAAAGAAGAAGAATACCCGAGTTTCGCAGATAAGTGCATTGTAATAAGAAGACAGTTCCTTCCAGTGATCTGGGAGTTGATGAGTCTGATCCGTGCCATTATTATTCTGGTGAGAGAGAACTCCATTCAGTAGGCTATTTAAGGGAACCCATGACAACCACGATACACAGCCACCACCATTATCTTCTGCCATTTTCCCCCGAACGGGAGGACAAGACTCGGCCATAGGCGTGAGAATTTTGATTGTCCCTGGGATCACAAGCTGTCTGCAGAGTTCGAGAGACCGAATGAAAATTTGGCGGACTCTACAGTTTGAAATGAATGCAATATATGTTTCAAACGGCCACATCCGAGTACATCTTTTTATTTAATATTTTGGCTTTTTATATATATATATATAGTTAGTATCAATATGTAATAATGTAGAGTAGCATGTGGCTCTATATATATCTATGCATAGTTTCAAATAAGTGTTGGTCTTTACATCATTGAAGCTCAAACACTTAGCTAATTTAATGTTTTAGTAACTAAGTCTACTCAATGTTAGTGATAGATTCGACTCTCTCCTACATATGCCATATCAATTCCAATGAGGTCAATAGTGGTCCCACCATTAGAGTTAACATGGAATCAATTATCAACCCGGGGTTTATCATTAAACAAATGCATTTCTTATTTGTATAGAATTTTAATATAACTTTGTTGTAAATAGTCAATTAAGTACTATGAGCTTGACAATTTTAAGGTGCATGGTGCATGCATCCCTTTGTAAGTAATGTCCTCTCCTTATGTTTAGGTGTCATTTTCAACTTATTGGCTCATTTTGGTTATTATTGGATTAGCTTCTCAAAACAAAGCTTTTAAGAGTCAATAATCACTCCCAAGAGCTTACTAACATGGCATTTTGTCTTAATTTTGCTCTAATTATTCCTAATTGTTATGCATTTCATGACAAAGAGAGTAACTACACCTCTAAAGAGACCAAACAAGTTCATCCCCACAAAGTATCATGTTATAATGAGATTGATTTTGACAACCCCCTTTTTGTTATATATGTTTCTAGATATCATTTTTTCTTGTCGTGAATATAAACATAACACATTGTTCAGATATTCCAATGATCAAGTTCCTCTTGGGACCATGATTTGGGCCTAGATGAAGGATATGAAGGAGCCTCGTTGATGGCATTGTAAAAGAACCATACACTCAACCAAAGGCATTTTTTTGCATTGATTTCTTAAAGGAAATATATGCAAGGAAATTGTCTATCGTAACCCTTGGGTTTGTATAAATACCCTAATTGTTTTCTCTTGCTTGATCAAAGACTTCTCAATGGTGCAAAGTACCTAGCTCTAAAGTCTTCTATGGCTAGATTTTATTGGGCTACCCCATTAAAATTTTAGTCGTTTTCAGGAATGTATTTCAAATCTCCAATTAGTTTCATTTTCTTTCAACCTAGTTGGTTCTTTAATCCCCAGCATTAAAATATAATATGTTTCAAAGGCAATGTATCGAAAGACCTTAAGGAGTTTATGCTTTCGAAATGGGCAACAAGATGTTTAAGCAACTAACCTATAAGGTATATCAACTCACCTAATGTTTGTTGTATATGTCAGATTCAATACCATAAGATTAGTGATTGACATGTAATGGTCAAACTTAATATGATTCAATTGCATGTTAATTAAACACTTCGTGTTGCTCAAGTTGGTACTATTCCTCGCACTAGCAATGATACTAAAGACTATTGGGTCCAAGTCTTTCATAAGAAATCACATTCCAACAAAGTTGTAGTGACCCAACAAACTTGTGCTATCTAAACTTTGACCTCAATTGCATTGACCAATAATGAGTTGTTGGTATGGGTCATGACTAAGAAGGTTGTGCAACCTTCCCAACCAAACACCAATTGTAGTGCCAACAAGAGGCCGACTTTTTCTCCACCTCCCTTCTAGAATTCCCAAAAGTCCCATGGCAGCCCCAATGAGGCCTACAAGAAACCAATAAATTGTACCATGGTTTGACTTTGCTCGCGTTCTCTCAATCATGTCCACTTCAAACTCATTAGATGTCCTGGTTGGGCTAGGTGAAAATGTGGCTAATGATTTAATGATCTACATCATTGTGAGAGTAGAATCTTTGAATGGAAGGAAGTTTTACAACCCCTATTGTAGATTTATGGTTTGAAGAGTTAGGAGTTTGTTTCAGTGGTTGGATAGTTTCCACTTAAAAGAGGTCAAAATTAAAACTATCAAAATATGTTGTGAACTTCAACTCCCTGAACATCGACATGTTTATTTTTTTCAATGATGAGGGAGAGAAGGTGAATTTGTTCTTGTCACCCTCCAGCTTGATGCTACTATCAATAATTGGGGCACACACCCTTCTCAATAATTGGTGTGGTTCTTTCCTAATATTGATGATTGCATGTCGGGCTTAGTGAATATCTATGTGGTCGATTATATAGATGAAAATGCAACTTTTTGGCGTTTTATGGTTAATGAGCTCCCGAAAGCCCAATGGATTGTATATGAAGATTTTAATATGGTAGATACTCATGGGGATAATGGGGCTCTTCTCTCATCATTCTTTACTATGCAACAAAAAGAAACATGGAATGTTCATAAAGCTTATTTGGAGTTATACGACTCAAATAAATCAAGATAGAATGATTATGTGGCTTTAGTTCACCTAGTCCAATTTTCAAAAGGGTAAAGAGTAGGCCATAAGACCATGCTCTCGTAACAAACACTTTATGTTTTACTATGGTAGGTTTCAACATGTCTAGGTTTCAAGATTGGATACTTTGTTAGACGACTAACTGTTTTTTTCCTTTATAGAGATTCTTCGAAGATGAGTACATCCAAATCCACTTCATCGTGAATGTATCTCATCTAGAGAATCAAAGTTGTTTAAGTTGCATAAGAAAATACTCAAGTCTCATTCTAATGCACGAAGGCGAGAATGGTTAGATTGTCTAGTTGGTATATAGGACCACTCACCTCACATGTTTCTTAAGGGAATAAAACAAACAAATTATAGGACCACTCACCTCACATGTTTCTTAAGGGAATAAAACAAACAAATTGCCTATAAAAGAAGGAAGCACAATAAAGTAGTCAAAGAAGTGTTGGACCAATTGTGCCAACACCTTCAAACTAGTTGATTCTATAGTGATTTATATATTAGGTAAGCACCATTTGAAAGTGGGCAAGATATGATGTGCTAAGGGGGCTCAATTATGAG
The DNA here is from genome assembly GCA_900067695.1 of Picea abies. Classification (NCBI taxonomy): domain Eukaryota; kingdom Viridiplantae; phylum Streptophyta; class Pinopsida; order Pinales; family Pinaceae; genus Picea; species Picea abies. The sequence continues at coordinate 669 of CBVK0100635358.1, read as the reverse complement.
CGAGCCTCCACTAGATGGAGACAAAGATGGGTCGAGTAAGGATTTCTTTCAACCCTTGACTTTGAAGGAAACACTAGAAGACAATTTAACCATTAATATTTTGAAGGAAAACTTACAAAGCAAGAGGATATTAAGAAAAAACTTGTCTCTCGCCCCCAGTGGTGTAGATTAGTTGGCAATAGAGTGCATTGTTAAGGCACTCCTTGCGACATCGTTGGTTCAAATCTCGCCTAGCTTGTGTGTCGTGCTTGGGGCGTGTGCGATGCACCTGGAGGTTATAGCGGTAGCGGTTGAAATCAACCTTGTGTCACATGAGTACGAGCCTACCCTAGTTGTTGATTCTACTAGTAAAAAAAACTTGTCTCTCACCATAAAATGGTTTTAACATAGTTACCAACTTAACAAGAACTCTCCAAAATTCTCCTTTTTTCAAGGGTCACATTTTTTACCCCGTTTTGAAAAGTGGTGCTACCGATAACACCATTTTTTTTACGTTGGTTAAAATTCAGACTCGTTGCATTGACAATTGATGTCATTGTGATGTCATTTTTGACAAAGACATTAAAATTTACACTCAAATCAAAAAGCGTTGCTACCAGTAGCACTGTTTTTTTTTTGAGTTGAAATTATAACTTAATTGAAATCATGCCCTCGACAACTGATACCATC
>CBVK0100635357.1:0-11383 GCA_900067695.1 Picea abies | reverse complement strand
TCTCTCTCTCTCTCTCTCTCTCTATATATATATATATATATATATATGCTCGTTAAAATTAAATAAGTAGTGTGATGAAATTTGGTTGGATAAACAAGTCAACAATATATTAGACATTTGGTTGGATAAACAAGTCAACAATATATTAGACATTCATAGCTATGCATATATAATCATGCGGAAATCTATATTTGACAAAATTTGTATGTACTGTTTGGAGGAATATCTTTCATACATTTAGATATCCACCCTACAATATGGAGTCAAAAATCCAAAATAAATTAATTTCATCCTTTATGAAATAGCTTCTTGAACCTTTTTCATGCTCATGTCACAACAAAGTAATATAGAAAAAAAAAAATGCAAAATCTGATCCTATTTATCATAATCTATTAGTTAACATAATGGTTAACTGTATTATTAAAACCAAGAAAAACCCATTACCTTATTGAATTATTTATCAAGCCATACAAAATATTCAACAAAATATAGATAAAAATCCACTATTTGTTTTATGAAAAACAATATGTTGAGTAACTCCCAATGTAACAGTAAAATAAAGACATGTGGGTGGATCGACTTATCGAGTTCCCATTGAGATAAGATCTACAAAAGGAAAAGGACTTGTCATTCGTTGGTTATTAGGGGCATCTTGAAAATGTCTGGGTGATCGACTTATCGAGTTCCCATTGAGATAAGATCTACACAAGGAAAAGTATTATCCATTTGTTGGTTATTAAAGGCATCTTGAAAATTTCTAGGTCGAAGTATGAATTTCAAATTGAGTCATGAATTAATGGATGTTTCCAGAGGGAAAGGAAATGATATATGCAAAACAGGAAGAGACTTGTAGAATGGAATAAGCCAATAGATATTTTGAAAATTTCTATTAATCCATAAACAGGATTGAGATCTACCTATCTATATAGTGGATTTGCATATCCTAATACATTAGAAATTGATTCTTGTCCGAATAAGAATTGATCAATATGTTTAATGGAACAAAAGAAAAAAAAGAAGAAGAAAAGAACAAAAATCATAGATACGTCAACTAAGCCCACTTGGGTATGATTCCTTAAGGAATAAGGAGATAGATTATGGAGGAATATACGATCATATTCATGAGGATTATGTAAATATCCTATTCTGAAAATTGGAAGTTATAAATTATTTCTACTCTTTCGAAGATCAAATAAAATTACTAATTCATGATCTAGCATGTAAAGTGGAAACTTCATTTTCAATTATACCCTGAGATCATTTGAAAGAGTTTCAGTTGATTTTCTTCCATTATAGTCTATGGTATTTCCCAACTATATGGTATATCCAAGGGAAATATTGAGCTTCAAGAAATAGTAAATGATATCATATATACATAAATGTATATCTCTCCAAGAATTTTGGATTTTTCTTATATCCATAACTGTAGGAATTGGATCCAAACTTTTTATAGTCTCTTATCATCAATGGAATCTTGATGTATATGAAGGAGTGCGATTCGTTCTACAAATTATTACCTCTATAATAAAATAGAGTGAATAGATATCTCTCTTTTTTTTAGAAATATTTATGTCTCTAAAAAATATATGGAAATGTGGAAAATATAAAGAAAAGGACTATTACCCCTATCGCCACTCAGACCAAGACATCAATTTTACACAGAAAAAAAAATTCAAATAGTTTTTGTCGAAATAACAATTAAGGTAAAGCAAGGTTAGAAATAAATAGTGTCTTTGAATGAACAAAGAGATTTTGTAAGAGGGATTGGTAATACTTACTATTGATTCAATAGATTTGGTCTTAGACATACATGAGGAAGGTAATAAAAAAAGAATCAAATAATCATTTTATTCCTTCTTTATCACTTAGGAACCATGCGAGGTTTGAGTCCCATGCATGGTTTTGAATGAGAGAAAGAAGCAAGGGATCCTCTTTTTGACAAATCTACCAATCCAGTCATTACTTTTCTTTTGTTTCAAAAATGGATGCTTCAATTACTTGAATCAAAATTTTGATGTCCATTCCTGTATTCATGGAGTGAACTCATGGTAATGTGTATCTATGCACATAGAGATATATCTATTGAAATATGGATATCTAATCGCTCAATTATATTTAGGAATATATATCATATGATTAAACTTGTTCTTGACATATTGTTATTTGGTACCATATTCAATTATTTAGGTTTCTACTAAATCGAAAAAGAAAATATGTTCAATCATCTTCTTTACAAATATAAAATATCCTCTAGATAATAAAAACCAAAATAAAAATAAAAAATTGGATTATATATGATGAAACTATATGATCTATTGATATCAATACTTGAATACATTATCTCTAGTGTATATTCTATATTCATTCTGCATATTGGGATAATATAATATATATATATATATATATGGATTATGATTCACTTTTGGGATGCCTTGATGGTGAAATGGTAGACCCGCGACACTAAAAATATAATTATTAAGAGCACGGAGGTTCAATTCCTCTTCAAGGCATAATATTGTTCATGCTTATTAAATGAAAAATTCAATGGTAAATATTGTACAAGAGTCTCACAATAGATTGGGATAAAATCCCTTGATATATGTTGATAGGAGGTATTCCAACAAGTACCTACAAGTTAAAGTTGTTGGACTAGGACATTGGATCATAGGAAGGATCTTGGAGATCTTATCTATCTAATGAGGAGTCCATTATAAAATGGTCCACCCTTGTATTATGAGGTATATTTAATTAAGGATGTAGATTGAGAAGATCTTGCATGATACATAGACTGACCATATACCCTTCTCAAGATATTCCAAGATGTGGGAGTTGTGACCAAAACTCAACAGCTATATCCATGTCATATTTTGTGACTCTATCCTTTCCTCTCCTCTAAATAGTGTGAAAAAATAGAATGCTAGAACTCAAATTGAGGAAATAAGGAATAAGCATAGTCTATTAGAGAATATCTCATTAGGTTAAAGAGAATTGGTTTGTATTTACTATGCTTATTATTACCTAGTTGAGATCTTGGAGTGAGGAACCCATATTTAAATCAAAGATCTACCATGTATTTTTTTTCCCTCCAACATACTTACTATTACTAGAAAATACCAAGAAAGGATTCATTATAGGATATGAAGTCGAAGCATATGTAGAACCTCTCATTGGTTTCTATGACCATATTTCCTGGTAAATTTTGTTTTACTTAATTCCATATTCCATTTATCTTTCATCGATGATTACATATTCTCCTAGATAATGTCAAATCTTAACACTATTATATGAATTAAATTTTCAATTTCATTCAAAAGAAATCATTTATTCTCTAAAAATGTCTTTGTCATTTAATCAAATAACATTATGTTAGATAGGAATGAATTTGATAAATATTGGTAACTCTTAGATAGAGTATTATAAGGAAAATATTCATTAGATAATAAATTGTTGGTTATGATCCATATTTGGCAATGAATTAACAATTCAAAGAGGTCAACCTTTTCTCTTAGATTTTCAAACAACCAACGTTGATATGAAAATATATGAGAATATGGATGCATACATTCTAATTGCTTGAATTCATTTGAAATCCTTGATATGTTCCTTTCCTATAAGAGACAATTATTTCCACAAATTCATGACCAAAATTGAGTTGGTCGTGCATTTTGAATTATATCTACGAAAAACACTTTGGAGACTTTTTTAGGGGAAAAAAAATATTTTGTTGTTCTTCTCATTGAAACATAAGTAATATAAATTATTTTCAGTAGTTATTCATTTGTGAAAAATTATCGACATGAAAACACAAGGCATTGATCTTGAAATAGGAAGGGATCCCAAAGAAATCTTCTTCTTATAAAGAACATTGGTTTCTTAGAGGATTTATATTGCATTAGATGTTGTATAGAAAATTGAGATATTCTTATCTACCCTTCTTTAAATAATTTGAACTTATATGAAGATCCCAATTCATTGTGTCCTTTTTTATGATTGAATTGATTACTACAAAGAAAAATAAGAAGCTAGATCCTAGGATACCACACTATGTTATTGATTAATCCTTCATTGATATCCCTATCCATTTGTTTTGCACCGAGAGTTTCTCGTAGAAAATTCAATTCATATTATTTCATAAATCACATCATATAGAGATGATTTCTCTTTTTTGGCTAAGGAGAAAATGTGATCTGATCCTTATCGGACTTACCCCGACATATTCCTAACCATGGAAACTCCACCAAAATAATTTATAAAAGACTAGAATCTATATGAAGATCATGCTTGGAAAATCTATCAAGAGGAATCTAATTCTCTTTATTTTGTTCCAATATAGACCAAGAATATCAATTTGTTGACCCAACCAACCAACCCAATATATGGGGAATTATGGTCAATTCCTTCATATATGTTTCGGCAATAGAAGTTCTAAATACCATTAAGAGAAATAACAAAACATTTTCTTCTATAATTCCTCTTTGGTAGATAGAGGATTCATGGGAGAATTCCTTTTAAGTGTATTTTTTATAACAACCTTTCCTACTTTGTAGATAAATCTTTTGTCATTTTGACTAGATCCAACCTAATTACCCATAGATTGAAAATTACAAGATTGCCTACATAGAGTTGATCAAATTTTATCAGTCTGTTATAGCAATTTTTTCCACACTCCATGCATATTTATTTGATGGCCTTCCATTTCCCTCTACGAACTCAAGTTCCCCCATTTTGTACACTCCATAGTTAAAAATACAATTTTTTTTTCCATATACACGGGCAACCACAGTTAGACAGCTCGTGTATACGCAAGTTTCTCCATTGTAGACGTACATCGGGTTTTTTGCTAAAAAATAAAAAAATATGTCTGGTTTCCATGCCATGTCACGAGATCCATGATTCTTGACCTTCCATATACTGGAAATGCTCCCACTAGATCCTTCAATTCCATTTGGAGGATATAAATTGAGCCATATACAAGCCTTGAACACACACGTCATTGAGAGAAAAGACACTCTGGAGAAATTTCAATTCATATTGAGTCTACATCCCTTTGTCCTTGAAAGTATGAACTTTGTGTGTTTATCCCCCAAGCTCTTCCTATCTTCAGAAGGAGAAACTCAATTTCTCCTACTACTTGTGAACTTGCCTTTGTGGAGGATTGAAGTGGTGAAGGCCCAGCTGGAGGGACTTAGTTTATCTATTCCGATATGTGTCATTAAAAAAGTCTGTCACCTATGTACTTCTATTGATTACATTAATATAAATACTCTTTTCTCATCCAATTATATGTCACAAATATTTACATTACTTTCCATGCGAATATGTGTTATATATGCTAATGGATTATGCAATTTTATATGCTAACTTTCTATATAATTTCTATATGCTTGTGTATCTTGATTGTTGAGGAAAAGTTGTAGAAATCAAGCTTTCAGTCATGAGATCAACCAAGGTCTTCTTTGAACATCTGGAAGAGGTAGGCTCATATCCTTCTCTTGTTAGCATTTCTATTTATCTAGCATACTCGAGTTTAGAGTTGATTTTTGGGTGTTGTTCTGTCTGTTGTAGTTTACCCCTTGCCACAAGTATTTTCCTTGTAATAGAATTGGTGACTCCACTGGGGAAGATCTCCCTTTTGGGACATTGGGTGATTTTTCTCCTTCATTTCTCTTTGTTTTTCTGAGTTTCTGTGTCACTTGTTTCTTAACAAGATTTATTTTGGTTTTCATCTGAGTTTCTTAGCCTAACCCTTACCCTGGCAGTGTTTTCTTTGGCATACATGGATTTTCCCTTCATAATCGCATACATACATGAGCTGTTAGTTCTTAAGGAGCGTACATACGCTTATGTTCCATGAACAATTGTGTACAATATTTTCTAAGCCTTTTTGGTTGAGTTTAGTATTTGCTGGTTATTTTTGTTGGTTGTTGAGACTTCTTGGGTCCCTGTGTTGACTGTTAAGTGCCTACAAAGTGATAGGAAGCCGCGTTATTGGGGAATATTTTGGTCAAAATCATTTTGTGCCATTTTTCTCATTTTGTTGTCCTTGCATTCTGGTTTGGATAGTCACTTCTTAGTGTCCTACTAGGATTGTCTCTTTGTGCTTGCAATAGGGTCTACCTGGGAAGTTGTTTATTCAGTCCTTGCATTTTCATTTCAATATATTGAAAATACAAAAAATATTTGTCTTTTTGCATTTTATCCAGAGCATTTACACTTTTGGCTACATTACATTAGTTTTGACATGTTAGGAAAGATTTCACTTCATTGAAATTACAAAGATTTTTTTCTAATAACAACATTTAGAAGCATACCATATCTTTGAAAATCAAGACTAGTATTTAGCAGTGTTTTTATATCTTCTTCTTTTATGATGAGTCATCATACCATCGGTTTCATGATCACACCTCTTGAGTAAGAAGAAGCCATTAAAATTAACGTTGAATAATTAAAATTGATTAGAAATGATTTTATTTTCCAGGGTACACAAACAATTGTAGGACCTAGGGCCCTGGAATAGGATTTTGTGAGTAAACTTTTCCAAGGATATAAAAGTCAACGTATGTTTCTAACCAAGGAGTGGTGAAACCCATTTTTTAATTGGTGTTCTCAGGAGGATCCACTCACATTGGAGTTAAGAACAAGGTCACATGAATGTGGTTGCAAAGATAACCCTCTAATACCTTCCTAGAATCAAAGATATTTTTGGGGTTCTATTCGTATTTAGGGATTTCACTACTGCCTTTACCTCCTTCAGAGGCGGTAGTTTCAAGATTTCAGAAATTTTTTCCTTTCCCATATGATGGATTGGACCTGCAACTGTTCGAATGATTAGTTATATCATGGTTTCTTTAGTTGCTTGACCTAGGTATCCACATAGGTTACTAGTAGGGGATATTCTACAGGTACCCCGAGTCAGATATGGATTGGACAACACATAGAATTTATGGAGGATTTTCTCTCTGGAGGAATCTGACCAAATGCACTGGAAGCCTACAAGGATCCTTATAACTAGTTATGTTACATCCACCCTATTGTTCGGGAGTCTCATCCCCTCTTGGGAGTGGCATACCTTCTTTAGTTCAGGAGGCCCTTTCAACTATTATATCTTGTTTGTGTGCATTGGATTTTATCTTTATTTAGGAGTGTTCTCTTTTATTATTAGTTAGCCTTAGGATTTTTCATTGTGTCACGAGTTCTGAATCATCATGGATAAATACCATCCTTCCCGTTGGTCTCTTCGTCTTTTGAAGCTACTACCATGATTAGATCCTTTATCAAAGCCACCTCCTAAAAGGCATAGAGTTAATAAGTGTGGTACATATATCTCCACCTACCAGGCTCATGATCGTCCTGCCATGTGTAACGAGCTAGATATGAATGTATCGAGAACCCCTTCGACTCCAGCCTTTGCTATAGTTAGTGGAGTCCCCTCGACTCCTACATCATCGATGGTTTGGATTCTGGAAAATATTTCACTTAATATTTCCACACTCGTTGTCTCTTCTCAACCCATGAGAATGAATCCTTTTGTGTTCCCAGGTGGTTCACCAATTCATAGAACTCATTCAATGCATTGGGCCTCTAACCCTTTCTCTTTTGGTATGCCTAACATGACTTTGCACTTATCATCCTATGTTTTGACGTCAGATATGAATCCTAGTTTTGGGTTTGGGGGAAAAATGAGTCCTTATGTTCCTTTCTCATTTGGTGGGGTTCATATCTCTCAACCAACTCCTATAGTAGGAGTTTTGAATCAGCCTCCTTCCTCTAGACCTTATCCTAAATTCAATTCTCTAGGATGGAGTGCTCAAATGCACGGTCAGTTTACTTCCTATATTCCATTTGTCTTTCCTTCTTCCTCCACATTGATTCCTACAAACACTTTTATGATGGTGAAGCTTCCTTTATCCTCTAGTATTTCATCAGGGGGAGTCATTTTTACAGTATGGGAAACCCCCATCACAAATTTCCCTCATCTGAGGGAAACATATATAATCCTCACATGAATAATCCTTATCATGTCACTTTCTCCTCAAAAGAAAATTATGCAGGTATGGTTCCCTTACAACCTTTTATGAATCAATTGGGAGGAGAATATTGTCCCATCGGTCAGGGCCATGGTGAATACTAGAGCCATGGTTTTCCCACAATATCTCAAACCCAATATTTCCTGGGAGCATGGGATTAGATGTTGCAACCTCCACTCCCTTTTATTTCCACGGTAAATCTTCCATACTTTTGAAAATTAATGAACAACCCAGTGTGTCACAATTAGTCATGTACCCCCATCCCTAACAAGCTTCCCTCTGGCATTCCAAAGTTTGAGGGAAATACTAGTGAGGACCCAGGTGATCACATGACTAATTTTCACTTATGGTGCTCGTCTAACTCACTTAATGATGATTTTGTTCATTTCGGACTATTTCAATGCACCCTTATGGGGGTCGCCATGAAGTGGTACATCGAGCTACCTGGGGAAACTTATGGAACTTTCAATCAGATGGTCCTGGTTTTTCTCAACCACTTCTAGTTTCTCGTTCATTACAATGTCGGCATAGAAATTTTATCAAATTTTCATCAAGATAAGGCCACCCACATCTCTGATCATATTCAAGAGTAGCATAGATAGAAGAGGTTGATTAAATCTTACATTCCTATAGAGTTTCTATTGGAATGGTTCCTCAAGTCCTTGTTTCCTTACATTTCGAAGAATGTTTCTACATCCAGAGTAACTCCTGAGGAAGAGGCCATATTTAAAGCCCAACAATTATACCTTATATATGCTCATTCTGGGATGCTTTACAAAAGGATTTGGTAATAATCGTAAGGGTGGGAAGAATAATAAAAATAATAAAGACAAGGAAAACAATAATAATGATAAATCTAATAATAATGTTGGTGAGGGAAATAAATAAAAGAGGAAGGTAAAGTTTCCTTATAAACTTTATAAATATGATCACCTTACCCACTTGTGCCCCAAAATCGAGGAAGCGTTGATGAACATAGCATAAAAGCCTGCTATGTTGACGAACCTGTCTCCACATAACCAAAATATGACCTCGGGATCCTCCAACATCGGAAATGTGTCGAGTGGAATTCAAAATCCCTTAATACATGATAGTGGACATATTTGCATCAATATGGTTAAATCTAAAGTTAATATAGCTACTCGAGCTCGCAATTATGGTTCTTCACAGTCTGTTATAGGTCCAGAGCCTCCTCCTCTGAAAACACCTTTACATATTGATAAGAGGGAACCTCCACCTTGTATTCCGAAAGGAGTTCTTAAGCGCTCTGGCCATAATCATAATTTCATATCTGCCCAAAATTACTTGATTGTCAAGGATTTGGCCCAAACAACATGCATGATGTCAGGGTTGGAGGTGCTCCAGATGTGTCCCACATAGAGGAATGCATTGCTATCCACTTTAGGACCTATAGACCTGAGTGGCTCAAAATTTATCAAGTTTGATGTTGCGGATGCCAAGCCTTGCTTGACTTATCACGTGGCCTTTCATATCCATGTGGAGGGGTATGAATGTCACCATCAAATGTATTTTCATTGATGAAGGTTCTTTGACATCCTTTATGTCTCTATCTTGTTGGAAATCCATTGTCTTTCCACTGCTTTCTCGGTCCATGACCATGTTGACTGCATTCAATGGGCGTTCGTTCAAACCTCATGGTATTCTTCCCACTTATCCAGTCCAGTTAGGGAGAAATACTGTGGAGGTATAATTCAAGGTGGTTGATGCACCTCTCAACTCCAATATTTTACTGGGGAATTATTGGACTTACTCTATGACAATCCTTATGTCATTGGTTTTCCACATTTCATGCTTTCCTCATGAAGGGAAGATAGTGATGATTGACCAATTGTCCTTTGCACATCCTATTCCTTCCACATTTGTGGGACCCTTGGTCCCAATTATCAATAATTATTAGTAGGAAACTGAGAACGTTGGTGTCAGTATGTACTCCCCCTTGATGGTAACTTTCAATTTCTCGACACCAATCTCGTACATCAATGCCATCTCCAGTGAGTCTTCGTCATCACTACGGTTCACTACTTTCTGTATGGCATATCTTCATGACCCATGGAATCTACCTTCTCTAGACGTGTCATATGAATTTCATTCACACATCATGATGGAAATGCCACTGTCCATAGTAGAGATTGTGTATCAAGTTATACTAGAAGTTATTGCATACCCGGATCCTCCCTCCTTGTTGATGGACGAGGTGGATCCCATCTTAGAGCCCATATGGGTTGTCCAATCATCTTATTCGCATGATTTACTCGATGATAATTTACCCTCAGATGAATCCATCATAGATGCCATGTCTGGTCCGGATAGGCCTTGGGACGACCTTCATCATAGATCTTATTTTCTCCCAAGGCTTGAATGGATTGAACATGATGAGTGTAGGTACACCTTGAGTGAGATGGTCGGTCATGCCATGGTTCCATTAGATACGCATGGTGTATATGTTGAAGGAAACATGGAAAATATTTATCCTACTGTCACGATCGACATCTCTCAAACCCCTATTAAAATTGAAAATGTATATATTGGTGCAGATTGTTCTCCTGAAATAAATTAGAAGTACACCGATCTCTTCAAAGAATTTTGAGATGTGTTTTCTTGGTCGTATGAGGATATGTTAGGTATCGATCCCAAAATTGTTGAACATGAAATTAAAAATTATTTTAATGATAAACTTGTTTGAAAAATACTTAAAGTTGTAAATCCTGGGAAGGCCCCTGCTATTACGGAAGAAGTGGAGAAGTTGCTCAATGTTGGCTTCATCTACCCAGTTCCCTTGACCGAATGGGTATCCAACCCCGTTCCCATTGATAAGAAGCAAGGAATTGTTCGTGTATGTATGGATTTTAGGGACCTGAACAAATCTTGTCCTAAAGATAATTTCCCCACTCCTTTCATTGATCAGATTATTGATGAGTGTGAAGGAAGCAAAGTCTTATTTTTATGGATGGATTTTCAAGCTACAATCAAATTCAAATTAAACCCGAGGACCATAATAGGATGATGTTTATTTATCATTGGGGTACCTTTGCATACCGAAAAATTCCTTTCAGTCTTAAATATTCCAGAGCAACCTTCCAACGTGCCATGACCTTTGTGTTCCATGATCTCAACCATATTGTCAAATCCTATTTAGATGATCTCACTGCTCACTCTCCAAATAAGGTTGATCATTTGAATCACATTCGACTAGTATTTGATATATGTCACTATTATCACATTTAGTTGAACCCTCACAAATGCATCTTTTGCGTTAGGTCTGTCCTCCTTTTTGGTTTCATAGTTTCTTGTCAGTGTTTCATGGAAACCTGCACAGGAGATCTAGCTAAAGCAAG
>CBVK0100635356.1:0-11383 GCA_900067695.1 Picea abies | reverse complement strand
TTGTTTATTGCTGCAACACATATATAAATTCATCATCATAAACCCTAAGGTCGAAATCAAGAGGTCAACCTGCAAGTAAACACATACAAACAAGTTAATCAACAAAGTGTTTGACGAAATGCCACTAACAATAAAAGTTTAAAAAGACACCCAAAACCGTGATGTTCTTGGCATAATGGCTTGGGAACATTACAATTTGAAATGCCGGTGGGGTATGTAATCAAAATTAGTTGCTCGAGGGGTTATTTTCTCCAGCACAGTTGCACGATGTAATGGAAGTTAACATGCAACAGTCGCGTGCGGGGGTATTTTTTCCACCCCGCCGGCTCATGGTGCACACAGGGGTATTCTCTCCAACCCGCTGGCTCTTGGGACGGGCCGGGGGTTTTTCATTCATTTTATGAAAGTGCCAAGCGGACTGCCAATTCCAAACCGATCGTGCCAGGGTTTTATAAAATTTAAGTTTATTAATCTATTACTTATTCCACATTAAAGAAATCTATTATATATTAATTATTAATTTCATTATGATTAAAAGTAATCTATTAGTATTTTTGGCAAAAATAAGTTTAATCTTATTAATTTAATATGAATTCCTGGTTACATATTAATTGATTAATTACTATATTATAAATATTTTAGATATTAATTATTAATTTCAACATGAAAATTAATAGATTCATATTAATATACTAATCTAAGTTTATTAATATAATATATTAATTAGTTTATATAAATATTATATATTATAAAATTTATAATTTTTATTTTTAAAAATTATAAAAAAAAATATTTATATTATTTGTACTTGCCGTTTCCCCACCGTATCTGGATCCTGGCTTTTCAAAAAACTGGCAGATCCGTATCCGGATCTGAATCCGTATCCGAATCCTGGTAACTTAGGTCATCTGTCAGAATTTCTGTTTCTCTACTGACAGATTACGTTGGCTGCATTCGATATGCAAATCTTGAAGCCCTTTGACCTATTCTCTTCGTGTTTGATGTGTGACTACATTTACTTATTCATGCCTTTATCTCCCTTTCATTCGTCTATGATTCTTTGTAACTTCAACCTTTGCAAACTTTTATTTATTTTGTCATATTGCTTCAGTTCTTGGTGTATTCAGTCTTTCAAACTTGTAATTATTTTACCCTATCTGAAAACTTGAAGAATTTTATATTAACTTGTCCTGTTTATGTAATGTTCTCTCAATTATGGCTTCAATCTTGGTCAAGCTCCAAACATGAGATATTGTATGTTAAGCAGTGATTAGATGAACAAGATCAAATTATCATCTAATGGGACCTGCTGTTATCTTCATTCAAATTTGATTAAGATGGAGAATGATGTTCATGCTGTGTATATTCCAATATTGCATAATTATTATTGTCTCTTATTTTCTTCTTCTATGTGTATGCTTGTTTGGTTTTGTAGAAGCTCCTCGATCCTAAAATTTTTTCAGCTTCTGCATTGGACATGGACCTACTTATCAGTATGGCAGCTTGTGTACGAGATGTGTGCAAAAAGGATGCTGATAGCGGTGTTGATATTATCTTGTCCATTCAGGTAAGAGGAGAATCTGTAATTACAGTGAGTTGACTTTGTTTTCCCATTTTGATGATAAGTCCATGTGACTAGCCTACATAATTTATTTTTTGGTGGAATTTGCAGGCTTGTATTGAGAGCAAAATTCCAACTGTTCAAGCACTTGGTCTTGAAAGCCTCGCTCATCTTTGTGAGTCTGATGTTATAGGTAAATACTTGTTTTCTCTTATAAAAAGCACAACTGGTTTATTATTATATTTACATACACATAATTTTGAGCTGTTAGATGTTACCTTCTTTATTGTTTTTCTTTGATAGCAAAAAACATTTAAAGAATAAGGGCTTAAACTGGCCATAAGTGGAGTATACTGTTTGTGAAAATTCAAAAACCTTTTCTTAATATATCTTGCAAAAACAGGAGTTCATGTCAGAGTGCCTGGCCATTCATATGAAAGTACATCTTATCATACTGAGTCGTGCACTTATTCACACCAGTGTTACCAACATCGCGATAATATCGCCGCTTCGAGGATTGGCGATATAGTAGCCCAAAAATATCACGATATTTCCCTCCGGCGATAATATCATGATATTTTCGAAAATAGCTCTATAATATTGCGAGTTGATTGTAAATGTTGCCGGGCAGCGGACAGTCATGAATTAAAAGCCGATTTTTGGGTTTTAAAGTGTCATTTTGCAAACAGAGTGTGGAGTTTGGAGAGCAAAGAAGCAAGAGTTGAAAACTGTTTTTTTTTTGACATTTTGCAAACAAAAAGAGGCTAGTAATCTACTAATTAATGGTAATATTAAATTCTTAAAGTAAAAGGATGAAAATTATCCTTTTACTTAAATTTTTAACATTACCATTAATTGTTTCAGGATGTTTGAGAGTGGTTCCAAGTTCCAACCTCATTGAACTTCATATGGAGAAAGTAGAATTTAGGTCCCATTCAAAATTCAGCAGACTTAATGGTTTTCAGGATTTCAAGATTTGCAGTATTGCAACATTTCCACTAGATTCTATCATGTATGAGGGTATGAAACTTGCATTTATTCTAGAGCACTAAGCCCTCTATGTATCTCGATGTTGGTGGCATTGATTGTTGAACTTTTCTGTCACGGCCCTAGTAAAAGTGTACCCTTCACTAAAGTAAAATCACTTATTAGGCATGTTAGGATTTTTCTATCTTATTTTAATGCTTAGAGGGTGACACTGATGATGAGGATCCTAATATAGGCAATGATTTTGATGATATTTAGTTATTTGTTATAGCATGATTTTTTTTGGACTCTAGAGGCCATTGACAACCTCTTTGTTGATGTATTTTGGTTTAGAGATGGATTTCACTCGGTGCTCTTTTGGTTATATGCACCCCTATTTGCTATTTACATGAGAAACTTTGCATGTTTGTGTATAATGGTTTTGATTCATATGGATGCACATGAATATATCTTCACGGACTCCCATAGAGCGAGTTGTACTTGGCAGTAGTGCCAGTAGAGGACACTAGAGTCTAGCTCTTGCTTCTTCCACAGGACATCAGAGTCCAATGCCAGCCCCAATATCTTCTTCCTCTAATGGAAAATCCATTTCTGGAGTCATCACCTTTGCCTGTAAAAGGGGCAGAGGGAATCATTAGTTTATTTATCTGATTTCATTGTAGATGACTCATGATGATGAGATACATTTATTATATTTTTTGATGATATTTTGAGGCTTTAGAGTCAGGACATGATTCAGTGTTGATCTGTGATGTATTCGAGTTTACTAGACATCTTATACATCTTATATATCAATTCTCTTTTCATATTTATGTGGAAATGCATTTATTTGGTGTTGTTGATGTTTTAGATATTTAAAAAAAATGAAAAAAAATGAATATTTTTGTATTTTTTTCATTGTACCAACATTCTCTGATATTTTCCCCGATGTTATCGATGTTTTCTTTTTCATACCCTCGACGATATTTTCACTGACACGATATTGGTAACATTGTAATAAAAATATTTTATAATATAATTTGAATATCACAACTTTTAGCTCTTGTATGTATAATGTATCTTAAATTTGAAGGTGTCATCGTCAATAACATTGTCATGATATGTATACCTTACATAAACAATGGTGTCAACATTATTTGATTTGTGATTCATGATTAACCGCCCCTTGGTATGCTTTTTTTTTCCAAAATAAAATTTTCACTTGTATTATATCTAGTTTTTTTATAACCAAAAAGATACATATCCAAGCCCTTACAAAGAGGATAATGATTGCTCCCATACATATCAGAACTGTTTCAAAATAGAGTTCCTTACAATAGATGTTGAACCCATATAAATTAGAGATATATATAACCTATCAGATCCCATCATCTCTGATCTATCAAGATGACAAAAAGGTTCTAAACCTTCAAAATATAGGATGATACAAAATATATACATGTTCATGCGAAAATCAAAACTAAAAGAGGATGATACATTGAGGAGGACTCCCAAGTCCATCTGTCCAATGTTGATTGGTCAAAGTGACAATTTGTTTTTATAAAGCATTTTTTGACAGGATATCTTCCTCAACATTTAATTCCTTATATATATGTGAAAAATTGATCTAAGAGAAAGATTTAGTAAGCTCAGTGATCCTATATTTCCAACATTCATGCACAGTAACTTGAAGTTGTTCCTTTTTATTTAACCAATCAATAATGATCTTTGAGTCCCCCCTCACATGAATATCCATAATATTATGACGGGAAGCCAAAAGAAGGGTGACCCAGACGTCAAGTAGTTCTGCCTTTGTATTACATCTTGCTCCATAATTCAAGGTCCAAGTGATCTTAGTGCCATCATAATGATGAATCAACCCGCCCGCCCCGCATTGTAGGCCAAAATTTTTAGAAGCTCCATCAAACCATGCAATATTTCCATTCATATGAAGAATAGGCTGAATAAATCGAGGGGCGGAGATCCTCTTTTTCTTTTCAATTTTCAGCTCGCCCAATATTCTGAAACAAACAGTATTAATGGAGACAGATATATTTTCAAATATCGTCCCTATTGTGAGTAATCCAAATAAACCAACAGACTATAACTAGTAGATGTGGAAGAGTGAATTACATCAATGCCCAATTTTCCAAGCAATCATGTAAGGTTGTGCCCGTCCACATATTTTGGAGATTTAGGACTAGTGTAATCTTGTGCCAAACCATTTTTGTGAAAGGACAGTCCAAAAATATGTGGGAAATAGTTTCAAAATCGTTGCGACAGAGAATTCACATATTGGGTCCCTCCCAACCCCGATGAAGTAGAATTTCCCAGGTCAGGATCTTGTCATTTGCAGCTAGCCATATGAAAAATTTGAATTTTTAATGGAAGAGACTAGTGCCAAAAGTTTCTCCTCCATCTTGTGCATATTTGTATCCAGATAGTAGATGAAATAGCATTGTAAACATTATTAACAGTCAATAGGCCAGAATAGTCCCCACCAATCCATTGAAGAGTATCTTCCACTTAATGAAGTCAAATTCCTGCTCCAAGTAGCTCTACACAATAAGACTGCCATTCTAGAGAAATTTCTCCCATGAATCCCAAATTAGTGTTGGATTTCCAATTTGTGCATGAAGACCCACAATCAGACGTGTGTCGGCCAGAGGTGTGTCGGGCTTGGAAAAGGAAGAAAACTTTGATATTTCGAATAAAATTCAGTAAACCAGAAGAGATAAAAGCATTGGACCCAAATCCCAAAATAGAATCCCTGCCTATATGAATAGCATGTCTCAAGATAGGTTTCTAGCAAAGCCAATGATGAATATAAGGAATATTTTTTAAAAGAGATCTCCATATCGGAGAGGCACTAGTAGGAAAAATAACTGTAAGTCTGAGCCAACTAGCAAGAGATAAAGGAGTAATATATTTCCCAAATATAATACGATGCCAAATACCATCCTATGTCAAGACTTGCCAAAGAGTTTTTATCACCGAGGCTTGTTTGAAAAGATCAAGATTGTGAAGTCCCCAGCGACCTATCGCTTTTGGCTTTGTGATAATATCCCATTGACATAGATGAAGAGAATGATTTAAGTTGTTGCCAGTCCAAAGAAAATAAAAAATCATTTATCTGATATTATTCAAGATGGAGTGAGGAATGGTGGAAAGAGTCATCCAATAGACTTCCTGGCCTTCCAGCACCGATTTTAAAAGAATGAATCTTCCACCCAGAGTGAGCCAGCGATTGCACCAGTGAGCAATGCGTTTTTCAAATTTTATAAGAAGTCAGTTCCAATCATTTTCTTTGTAACAATATGGCTTAAGGAAATAGCCAAGATATCTCAGACCCAGAGAGATCACATGGTATCCAAACAGAAAGATTGATTTAAAAGTCTCAATGTCTATCGCCATTAGTCCAGAGTAGTGAAAAGTGGATTTTGACTCATTAATTTGTAATCTTGAAGCTTGACAGAAGAGGTTCAATATCAATTTGATTTCTTTCCATTCTCTTGGGTCCACTTTTGTGGCTATGATGATATCATCCACAAAGAAAAAATACAGGAGTTTTACCAATCTTGATACTTTAATGCCAGTAATAATCCCATCATGCTGACACGACTTGAGAAGAATACTCAAACCTTCTAAGGCCAAAATAAATAAGAGTGGGGAGAGTGGACATCCCTGTCGCGGGCCTCTTTCATTTTAAAATAAGGATGTATATTCTCCATTAACCAAAACAGAAATAGTCGCACTAGACACGCACCCCAAGATCAAATTTGTGAAAGGGAAGCCGAAACCAGATTGCAATAAAATCATTCTAAGATAGTCCCAAGTGATACAGTCAAAAGATTTTTTAAGATCAAGCTTTAAGATCAGAGCTTTTAATTTCTTTTGTTTTATGATGTGTAGTACCTCTTGTGTCGATCCAATAGCATCCATTATCTATTGACCTTTGATGAAGCCCAGTTGTTCCTCTGAGATAAGGTGATTCATGAACGGTTTAATCCTATCGACCAAAAGCTTTGTAATAATCTTATAACATATATTGCACAACGCAATATGCCTAAAGTCACTGAAGCAGTTGAGTTTGTTTGATTTTGGAATCAGAGTCAGAAAAGTAGAGCTTAGAGCCCAATAAATCGTTCCTCTAAGTCGATAATTTTCAACCAGTTCCCAAAGATCGCCACTGATCAGATCAAAAAAATGGAGATAGAATTCGACTGTCGAGCCATCTGGGTCGGGACTTTTATCCTTACTAAAGGTGTTGAGCTCATTCCAAATCTCTTCTTTTGTGCAAGGAGAAAAAATAAGTTTTTCCTCACGATCACTGATGATCTTTGGATATAGTCCTGTAATAGATGCTTGATCGATAATGTTTGTAAGACCTTTATCTTGGTAGGAATTTTTGAAATGTTTGAATTCCACATCTATTAGATTTTCTTGTCCAGTGATAGGGACAGCTACATCTGATTGTAGTGCCAAAATATTCTTATGATTCCTTCTGTGACTCGAAAATTTGTGGAAAAACTTAGTATTATTGTCTCCACAACTGATCCAGGTGACTCTGCTTTTTTTGCGCCAATGCACTTCCTTGATTAATAGTAGATTATTTCGTTCTATCTCAAGGAGTTTTAAATGTTGTTGCAGACTTATAATATCAATTTCCTTTCTCTCAGTGATTTCTAAGATCATAACTTGTATGTTATGTTCAAGTTGTGATAGTCTTTCAAAAGTCTTTGATATCTGTTATCGGGCCCAACATTTCACTTTTGATTTTAAAACTTTTAAATTTCTAGCTAAACGTCTATGTACATCCAGCTCGTTTTTAAAGGATTGATCAATCCATACATCGAAGACCAGTCACTCAAAAACATGATTCCCCAACCAAATGGGATTAAACTTAAAAGGGTAAGAGGAGCAATGAGAGTAAGAATCCAACTATAGAATAATGGGGGATGATCCGAGATGAAAGGATATGCGACCCAAGTTCTATATCTGTCAGCATGTTGAAGAAGGGAATTTGATAAGAAGAAGTGATCAAGGCGTTTTGAAATACTCGTTGAGATCAACCAAATTGTGTTGATGGAAAATATCACTGAACTATGAGGCTGTTGCGTCAAAGGAAGCATTCGTTCCCCAAATCTCAGAAGAAGATAAGGTGAAGTTGAAATCCCCCGCAAGTATGAGATTAGTTTTTTCTAGAAGACCAGATGTCGATACCTTTGACCATAAATAAATTTTATCAAAACAAGGTCCATAAACATTGAGAAGGTTGACCTTTCGTTTGTTGGCACAACAGGTTCCTGTCAATAAGATGCCACCATAGAAAAAGAATGGATTTAGATCGAAAAATACAGGATCCCAAGCCACAAGAAACACCCGAAGTTCCCACTAAATTTACTGCACTAACAAACCATTGTGGCTTTAGTCCATTGATAAATGCACGTGAACGTTGTTTGTCCACTAGGGTTTCCTAGAGAAATATAATTCTTGGATGAATGTTATCAATCATTCATCAGAGAGAGGCATTTTTTAGGGTGCCTCCAACCCCATGCATGTTTAGGGACAAGAGTATCATGGACATGACCTGGCAAGGGATTTAATGCCTCTAAGCGACAAGAGTATCATGGACATGACCTGGCAAGGGATTTAATGCCTCTAAGCGCCCCAAGGTCAGTCAATTCAGCACGTCAAACATTAGATAGAGTAACAAAAGAGCAGGATTTCCTACGAGCACTGTGGGTTTTTATAGGCGAGGTCTCACGTCCTAATCTGTGAGATGAGGATAAATCCTTTTTAGTAGGGTCTGTAGATAGACCACAACAGGAAGAAGATGGTAAATCTTGTAATTCATTAATGGTAGATTTACCTAAATAGGTAAATAGAGGGACCAGAAGATGTAATTCCACTGAAGGAGGGACTGCAGAAGATAACCCAATATTGTCAAAACCCCATTCTGGAAGGGAGGAGAACAAAAATGTAGTCCCAACTGTATTGTTGTTAATCAAAGAATGAGGTATAAGAGGAAGGTTAACTTGTTCGGAGGGCAGATTCAGAGAAGAATCTAAGGGGAACCCACCAGTGATATGTGGCGGGGGGGAAAACAAATTTTCAATGATCGGTGACAACAATGGAGTAGGATAACAAGAATTATTGGGCTCTACAACCACAGACGGTGAATAAGTGGGAGAGATACTCGGAGTGGGAATAACAATTTGTTGGGGGTCTAGTCTCAGAAAATAAGTAGTATCTAAGTGGTTTATTTCCTAAGAAGTGAGAGTAAAATAAAGAGTAGGACATACCTATTTTAGCTTACCCATGAGAATGGAAGGAGGAATCATCTGTAGATCAATAGTATCCATCAGGTCCTCAGTCTCCTCATCCATAGTGCCTTAAAAGCCTGAAGTATAGGAGTCCACCCCCGGAGAATCATCCCTAGGTAGCTTGCGAAGGTAAGATCCTTCAGATTCCTCATCTTCAGGGGCTCCTGTGCAGTCACTCCTTCAGATTCCTCATCTTCAGGGGCTCCTGTGCAGTCACACCAAATATGTCCTGTTTGATGACATGATGAACAACAAAAAGGAATACCAAGGTAGTCCAGTTGCTATGTCACCGAGCGTCCACGCCAAGAAATGTCTAAGATATCCTGTAGCCCAACATGTATGTCCATCTCGACCATAATCCTCACCATTCTTCTATTAGAGTTAGAGCTCTTTAATATTTTTGGGTCAATACAAATGAAGTGCCCCAGTTCGTTACTGATGGCCTCCAGCGACTTATCGGTCTAGTATTGTAGGGGGAGTCCGAGTAGAAGAACCCATACATGTCAAAATCAGAAGGAGTCCATTGAAGGGTTAAAAGAAACCCGCCACCTTTTAAGCATGATATTGCCACTACCAATGGTCCAAAAAGTATCAAGAATTAGCTGTGAGTCCTCTAGCATGTTAAAAATAAAACTGAACCAACCAAAAGATAGGGAAATAATCTCTAGCACGTATCCTAGAATTGGTAACTAGTTGTATACAAGCCATTCCAGTAAGGAATCAAAGATAAGAGCGTGATAAGTAAAGCTTCACACAAGTCCACATAGGGAGAGTCATATGTTTTCCTATAAGCCCACATATGATCCCATGATCAGGCGTCATTTTCTCTTGTTAGGCTTCCACAGTCTATTGGTGCCCGGAGGCTTGAGTAACCATGACTGAGAAATACGTGCTCGCTCTTCCAAACCTTTTCTATGTCATTTATCAATGCATCCAAGGGAGGATAACAGTCCAGGTAGTGGAGAATAAGTCAGAAGAGTTATAGCGAAGGGCAGGCAAGGTGATACATATAGCAGGGGAGCTAAGATTTCTTCCACCTTTGGAGTTATGGTAAGGTGGGAAGACGTAGAAACAAATGGAGCATCCAATGGTGTGAAGAGACCAACACTCTTCCACAGGGCTTTGTCAGCCGCACTCATTAGTGTGCTGACCTTAGCCTCCACTGGAAAGTGTTGGAAGGTCTCTCCAATAGAGGCCACCTTACGTAGATAGTAAAGGGGAGCAGGTTTCAAGTCATAAAAACTTGTGAAAGAGTCAAGAAGACACCAATACTGTCAAGTCTATAGGAAAGTAGTTATGAATCCAAACAAGTAGAGTACATAGAGTGGCAGAGAAGAAGTTGAGGAGGAATGTCAGTATAAGAAGCACCAAGTGGAGGGTTATAGAGAGTGTGAGGTAACGACAAGGAGGGATTTGATGACCATAGTAGGCGATCCAAGGCTTAGGCAATAACTACTCCATAAATTTCGAGCTCCAGTTCCAGTAGGAAACCACAACAGTTAAATCACCATTAGAATCGAGCTTGGTGCTCATACCTATGTTCTCCCTCAAGATGGGCTAGGTGTATGGTTTTGAAAGGTCAAGTGGTAGTGACGCCTAAATATCCTATGGTCATAGTTCTCACCAAAGCTAAGATGAAACAAAGGGTTCACTTGCTCCTTAAAATACGAGATCCTATGTCTATATGAACCCTATTAACAGTCAAAAAACACAATTAAAGCCGATCTCATATTGGAGCAACTTTAGGTGGCGAAACAAGGTATACTTGGTAAGCAATATACGCGAGGGTGATATGATAATGTATTTTATCGAGTAAAATTGAGTTGTGCAAATTAATAATGAAATCATGCATAGCAACAACAAAGTAAAATTGAGTACTCCCTTTTTTTAGTTTAAAATTTTTAAAGGCATGCAGATTAATAATGAAAGCATTTATCTTTATTATTATTATTAAGTCGAATCAATTACTCTCTTGCAATGATGAATTAATAGATTTTGAAATAGTGTTAAAATTGGACATTCACTCTTGTCTATCATACAAAATATTCATGACATTCCAATTATTTTGTTTCTCTTCAATTTACATTCACATAAATTAATAACCTATCGATTATAAGTGCAAACAATTCATGAATTCAAAATGTTATTAAATGGGAGGAGATTGTATTTAAATGAAGAAATGTTTAAATCAACAATGAACACAAATATAAATTTTTCTTTGGCTTAGACAAATTCATTGTAAAAGATTAGATTCACACTACATTATATAAGCCCTAGAAATTTGTAAGTTGTACATGTTGGACAGTTTGTGTCATTGATGTCAATAGTGCAAGGAGAGTTTTTTTGACTAATTACTTGATAGTGTCATTGATGACAAATTCTTTGTGACAGGATGACAATGGACTCTTAAATATTGGTTGCAAAAGAACCCTCACTCGAGGAAGGAGGATAGATCATACCTTGATCATCAATCATCGAAGAGATCGAAGATCCTACATTGATAGTAAATCAGACTTTGTTGAATCATGTT
>CBVK0100635355.1:0-11383 GCA_900067695.1 Picea abies | reverse complement strand
TGTTGGGTATGTGTTATATTCTTTGCATGTGTGTGTGTGTGGGTGCGTCAGAAACGACAACTGCGTCTGATGATCCCTTTGGGCGTTTTTTTTCTATTTTGAGCGGATTTTGATATTTTTAGCTAATTTGTAAATTAATCCTGGATTAAGGGATTAGGGTTTTGGTATCTACGGAATACCTAAAAACATTGTATATATTGTATGGCCAATGGTGAAATTTGATATAATGAAAATAAGAAAGGTTTTCTCAGTTGAGTGTTTTCGGTAAAAATATCTGTGTACTCTGTGTATGAGCCATTGATTAATTTCTGTATTGCTTAAGAATCTATATGCATTGCTTTACTTTGCAGGTTTAAAACTTACAGATATTGTCCGAGTGATCAAATGCAAAGGATCCTATGCAGATATTGTAATGTATATGGAGATGGACATAAATGCTAAGTAGATAATGTAATGTATCCATAGATGGACATTCCGAGAAGAAGCCAATAATGGTAAGAGAAACACAACACATTTCTAGCATGGGGGGTGGAGTCATGGAAAGAGTATCAATGGGGTAATGGGTTCGTGGAAAGAGTATGAAAGGAAGAGAAGTGCATGAAGAAACATCGAAAAGTCATTTTCCATCACCACATTAAATGATGATGAACTTTAGATATATATTGAATGATGTAGCATTTAATTTTGGAGATTAATACTTAAGTTGGAGTCAACATTAATCCACCTTCATCCACCTTGAATGATGATGAACTTTAGATTTTTTTGAATGATGTAACATTTAATGTTGGAGATTAATACTTAACTTGGATCCAACATTAGTCCATCTTCATCCACCTTGTTGCAATAGAGACTCTATATATTCTTCATTTACTAAGTTTGTTGTCCTTTACCTTAAAAAAAAAGCCAAATAATACCTCCAATTTTTTTATTGATTATAAAAAGGTTTTGTAACTATTTGATAGGATAAACAAAAGTTACAAAATATTATACTTCAACTTTGGGTTATATAGAAAATAAATACATGAAATTGGGTGCAAGAATAATAGAAGAAGGCCAATTACAATATTCCTTTTTCCTTAAAGGCACAAACTAATAAGATATAAATATAATTTCAATATACATATTTTCACGTTTATTAAAATATATTTTGATTTATTTATTTTATTAAAATACATAAATAAATATTTTGACATTTAATTATTCAATTATAAACCAGTTATAACTGAATAAAATACAAGTATAATAAATATACATATCTTCACATTTATTGATTGTTCTTATAAAATAAATTAAAATTGAAAATTTACAAATAAATTTAATAATTAAACCAAATATAACAATAACAAATACACATATATTCACATTTATTAGTGTAATAAAATATGTTATCCCTTAAAATTTTCCATATTCATATTTTCACATCTTTACATATTCAAATTAACATGTATTCTTATTATAAAACATATTACCACTTAAAACTTATAATACTCATCTCTTCACATTCTTATATATTTAAATTAATAAATAGAAGTTGTTTGTATAACCAACTTTGCTTGTATTGGAGTGTAATTTTGATTGTTTAGTATTGTATTGATGTGTAATTTTGATTCTTTAGTATTTAATTTTGTGTTTAGTTTGGGGTGAAATTAGATATTTTTTTTATTTAATAATAATTAGTGGATAATATATTAATCAAAAGAAGCATGTGGTAGAAACATGTGAGGAATTACAACCAAGTTGGTGTATGAGACTTCCTCTGCCCAACAAATCTAAGTAGGTATACATACTCTATTTTCTCTGGATTTGAACTTGTGACTTTTTAGGAAAAAACACATATTCTTAACCATTAAACCCACTATAAATATTAAACTATGTATAAATATTAAATATTAAACTATATAAATTAATTGTGGATATTCTAAAAAATATTCCCAAAATACATATATTTTGGGAACATTAATTAATACATAAAATTTTGAAGAACAATAATTATTTGTTTGGTTTTGGTCCTGCTCTTCTTTGTCCATGTCTCGAGTTGGCACGTTGAGGTCCACAAGAGGATTATCCACCAGAGGGAGGAGCCATTGAATAAAGGAGATACATCGATTTCCATTTGAGTCGGTGCAGCTCGCTCTTTCAAACTATCCACTTGGGACTGAATTGTAACAACTGAATTGTATTTTCTTGACAAAGTTGTTCATCTGAACATCCCTCGGTGAGGTCCCTTTGAGTAGGAATTTTATTGCGTTCACGGAGTCTACTATGATGACGAGGTGTTGGATCCGTCTCTTCGTAGATAACTAAACACCTTGGAGGAGGGCGCACTCTTTAGCTTGATTATTGGAGGAAATACGTAAAATCCATGGGAAGTCGTGGGATCGAGAATGACCCCTTGTGCACCCTCCACGTG
Source organism: Picea abies (assembly GCA_900067695.1). NCBI lineage: Eukaryota > Viridiplantae > Streptophyta > Pinopsida > Pinales > Pinaceae > Picea > Picea abies. Next base: position 8,973 of record CBVK0100635355.1, on the reverse strand, counting down.
AGAGGGGGATGGCAGATTATGGAAAATATAGAGGGGGATGGCAGATTATGGACAATGTAGAGGGGGATGGCAGATTATGGACAATATAGAGGGGGATGGAAGATTATGGACAATGTCTTATTCCTACCCAAAATATAGGTGAGAGGAGTCAATACTACTCACGGAGCCAAAGATCAAGATGTCATGTCCCCATGGTGTTTCTGCCTAAATATTTCAATTATGCACCACTCGAGGGCATGTGACATCACAACATTTCTCACTTGGTTGTCTGGCAACACCAAGGATACTTCATCTAGATTACACCTCTTCACCTAAAGCATACCCATACACTATTATAGGCTACATGTAATTCACACTCCTACTTTGGTGAAAATCTCTTGTATACCTAGACATTATTTAACATATTTCCTACCTAGTCATTTTAAGCATACATCCATGAGCATGAAAAATGAAGAGAACACTTGAAAAATAAACAGGAGACACACATATATAGTGCAAGAAGCACAATATGTGCCTAACAATCAACTATGTCTTATTATTATGAGAAAATTACAATATGAGAATTGTTAGCTCAGTTTACAACTTGGGAGAGTTGCACGACTCACCTCACCTCATTAAGAAACTCATACACAGATTCATCACACCAAGACTTTTCCATCGTAACAAATTTTGTAACTCCTATGGATCACCCTAAACTTGCATCTACGACCGACTCATTATCTCTTCTCTATTGCAATACTTCACACAGACGTGTAGTTTTATGTCCTAGCATGCCTCACTTAGACCTACAACAAAAATTTCCTAAACTCATCCCAAATGAAAGTCATCCAAACTCTGTCCACAGAATCACCTCAAGGCAGTGCAAGTTGATGCAGGAGCATCATAAGCAACCAACAAAGCAAGCACAAAAGAGGAGGACAACAGGAAATGCACCGGTGCAAATTTTGAACGTGTTTTGAATTTGAATGATAGAGCATTAATTTAATAGCTAGGGGAGCATATTTACATTTATGTTTTGGAGATTGTAAACAGATCTTGAGCATTTCTCTCATCTATTGGATATGGAGGCATTAATTTTTATTGAATGTTAAGTAGGTAGATTTTAATTTTGATATGATAGTTAGAGCTGTAGGAGGGAAAACGAAAGAATAAACATCCTCGCTTGTATTGTAGGAGAGGGTACTCTCATTGTAAGTTGTAAAGCTGTAGAGAGAGAAAGAACACAAAGAAGAACCCATGTATAGGAATTCTTGAGTTAGTATATGAAAGCTTTGACTCAATTTGATGGTGTTATTATTCTTATTGTTTACATCTTTTGAATAGTTTGTTTACAGTTGTTTTGTTTCTCTGTCTTGCATTTATTTCAATGCTATATGTATGCTTGTGATTTCATGTTGAGAGTATGAAGTCTGATAGAGGGGAGGTATGAGTTTCAATTGTTTCTCTTCTTGAGAATTCCTGCAAGGAGTGAAATGAACATATGCATGGTGTGTGTTGATGAGAGTATGAGTTTTACCTCAGAAAGCTCAGGAGAGATATCGATTGTTCTCATATTAGTAGAAGTGCAAGGATAACATGGAGCCATGCAAGGCATGCGCATGCTGGTCGAGGCGTCAGACCTTATAAACCAAGGGGAAATTTGAAGAACTATTATTGCACAAGAGCACACAGAGTCGAGAGAGAGAGAGAGATGAATAACCAGAGGTTATTTGTGAATGCTGCAAGGAGTGCATGCAGGAAACCCGTTTGGAATCCTTGAGTTGTAAGTGAAATCTTAGGAGGGGGGAAGCCTTGAAAAGTTCAAGGAAAGGTGTGTGTTGAAAACACCCAATAGACAAAAAATCTCATAAGGGTTGACGCGAGAGTATTTGGATGGAGGAGTCTTTCAGAAGTCTGAACGGAAGGTGGAATCACTTCGAGGATAAGTGTCAAATTTTCATGGACCGTTGGATCTCACAGACCAGCGAGAAGGTTAAGGCTGAATGTATTTCAGTGTTCAAAATCCCAGGAGGAATAGAGACCGTTGGATTGAGACCAACGATGGTCGTTGATATCACACACGAATTTCATTGTTTCGAAATTCGAGAAGTGGAGAAGCTGTGACTCAGAGTTGAGATTCGTGAACTCCTGATTTGCGAAGTGTGTATAGAACCAGGACCGTCAGATCATGGGGAGGTAGGAGTTGTTGATCTGTGGCAAGAGATTTTTGCAGTTTCAGGAATCGGTGAAGGGAATTGTTGCATTACAGTTCGCCAAAACTTGAAATCCCGAGTGTTGAAGCATTTTGGGCCCCAGTTTGTAGTTGGAGGTCACATTAGAGAAGAGTTAAAGGGAGGAGTCAAGTTCTGTTTGCCTTTCATGTTTCAGGGATTGAAGAGACAAGAGGACTCGCATATGGGATCACGAAGTCACGAAGCCCAAAGTACCCTTTCGGTGAAGGTTGTGGTCACATCAGTGATCACGAGGGAGTGAGTTCGTGCTTGGTGCTTGGTTGTACATGTGTAACTCATAGGGACCTGTGGATACACACTCGTGTGTGTACGTGTGGGGTTTCCTGTAGGGAAATCAAAGAGTCAATTCGACTAAGGGGGAAGATAAGGAATGATCCTAAGACCAGGAGGTCGCACAAAACCTGCTGGGGTAGGGGGTGTTGCGTCAAGAAGTGGTATCAGAGCCTAACTTACAATTTTTTTTTCTGCGGGGAACAGATTGAAACAATGCCACCAAAAAGGAGAGAAATACCAATGCTCGATCCAACTGTGGAAAGGGAGATGAGATAACTTTGTGCTCGATTAGATGCTATGGAGACAACACAGAGATGGACAGTCGATGTTGGAGATGTCAGTGAAGTAGAAAGAGAAAATGAGGCTGGAGCTGAAGAAAAAGTTGTAGCCGAAGATGCTGTAGAGGAATGTCTATTCAAAGTTGTCACAAGAATAGGAGCTAGAGAAAAGATGTAAATTATGATGTATGAAGGAAACTTAGACATCGAAGAACTGTTAGATTGGTTTGGAGCTCTGGACAAATACTTCGACTCTGAGGATGTCTAGGAAGATAAGAGGGTAAAACTTGTTGTCACTAGACTTAAAGGGCATGCAACACTGTGGTGGGATGAACTGTAGGTGGATAGGAGTTGCAAAGGCAAGAAAAGAATCAAAAGCTGGGATAGGATGGTTGCAAAATTGAAAGCCAAGTTTATACCCAGACAGTGAAGGAATACACTGAAGAGTTCTGCAAGATTAACATTAGAGCAGGTCATCGAGAAGTGATGATGAGAAGGTTTCCAGATATATGAATGGTCTCAGATATGACATTCAATATGAGATAAGCATGCTGACAATAAGGAAAGTCAAGGATTGTTATCAAATGGCCCTGAAGGATGAATAAAAATTGACCCAAAAGCAAGGGCAAAGAGGCCTAGGTCGATGTCAAAGAAGAGGTAAGGCAATTGCCTATGACATAACTCAAAAGCCTGAAGGAAGAAGAAATTAAACGTCATACTCACCCTGAAAGAGGAGGAAGTTCACAGGGGAGACAATATGCTGATAGAAACAATTTTCCGTGAGCCAGAGGAAGAGGAAGAGGCAGAGGAGGTGAGATAAAATGTTTTGTCTGTGGAAAGATCGAACATAAATATTTTGAATGTCCCAATAAAAAGAGAGATGGAGGAGGAGAAGCTCACATTTCTGTAGCACAAGGGAGAAATGTTGAGGTAGAAGATGCAGAAGGAGGAATATCACTCACGATGAGGAGAATTCTCTTGAAACCAGAGAAAGAGATAGAGAATCCAATCCAAAGAAATTGTTTATTTAGGACTGCTTGTAAGACCAAGGAAAGGGTATGCAAGGTAATAGTGGATATTGGAAGCACAGATAATATAGTATCCACATAAATGGTGGAGAAGATAGATTTGGAGACAGTTTCACATCCAAGCCCAAACAAAGTCTCATGGTTACAAAAGGGACATCAACTAACTGTCACTAAACAATGTTTAGTTGAATTTAAAATAGGGGGATATAAGGATAAAATTTTATGTGATGTTATTCACATGGATGTTTGTCATATTTTGTTGGGGAGACCATGACAATATGACAAAAATGTTGTTGATGATGGGAGAAAGAACACATACACCTTGGAGAAGAATGGTAGAATGCATATGTTGCTGCCAATTAAAGCCGAGAAGGTGAAAAAAAAGGTGAACAATACCATACTTCTAATGAGTGGGAAGGAGCTTCTTGATGAAGTCAAGAAAGAAGAATAAATGTTGTTTGTTGTGGTAAGAAAACCTAGAGTCATCTTGACCAGTACCAAGATAGATGACCTACCTGGAGAAATTTAGGAACTGCTGGAAGAATTTGTTGATATAGTAGTGGACAAATTACCTAGTTTTTTACCACCTATCAGGAGCATAATTCATCCCATTGATCTTATACATGGATCAAGCTTACCAAACAAAGCAGTGTACAGACTGATGCCACAGGAAAATGAAGAGGTTCAGAGACAAGTCCAGAATTTGATGGACAAAGGGTTGGTCAGAGAGAGTTTGAGTCCATGCAATGTTCCAACAATGTTAAGTCCAAAAAAATATGGTGGATGGAGAATGTGTACAAATTCGAGGGCTATAAATAAAATCATGATCATGTATTGATTTACTTTACCTAGGATGGATGACTTGATGGATTTCTTGAGTGGAGCACAATTTTTTTCAATAATTGATTTGAAAAGAGGATATCACCATATTGGAATGAGGGAAGGTGATGAATGGAAGACAACATTCAAGATGAATGAAGGGCTATATGAATGGCTTGTGATGCCATTTTTCTTAACAAATGTGCCCAGTACTTTTATGAGGCTGATGAACGAAGTCTTCAAATATTTCATTGGTAAGTTTGTAATCATGTATCTTGATGATATACTGATCTTCAGTAAGACTCAAGGAGAACATATAAAGCATTTAGCTGCAATGATGAGGAGGTTACAGCAAGAGAAATTACTTATAAACTTGAAGAAGTCATCTTTCATGAAGATAGAACTCATTTATTTTGGTTTTGTAATCTCTTCGAACGAATTAAATGTGGATCTAGAGAAAGTAAAAGAAATCAGAGATTGGCCATCACCAAAGAGTATCTTCGAAGTTCGAAGCTTCCATGGATTGGTTAGTTTTTACAGGAAATTCATTAGAAATTTTAGTGGGATATGTGCACCAATGATGGACACAGTCAAGAAAAGACACAAATATTTTCATTGGATAGAGGGAGCAGAGAAAGGTTTCAAGTTGCTGGAAATTAAGATAACTGAGCAACCAGTTTTAGTTCTGCCAGATTTCAGCAAGACATTTCGAGTGAGATGTGACCCAAGTGGGTTTCCGATTGGAGTGGTCTTAGGCCAAGACAACAAGCTGATTGCTTATTTTAGTGAGAAACTAAATGAGGCTAAGATAAAATATTCAACGTATGACAAAGAGTTTTATGCAGACATGCAGGAATTGAAAAGGTGACATTACTTGGTTCCAAAAGAGTTTGTCATGTATAGAGACAACCGTGCTTTAAAATTCATAATTTGACTGGAAACATTGAACCAGAAACATGCAAAATGGGTTGAATATATTCAAAATTTTACTTTTGTTATAAATCATATTTCTGGAACTACTAACAAACTTGTTGATGCTTTGAGATGGAAATGTTTAATTCTGCAGGAGTTTAGAGTAAAGACTTTAGGTTTTGATAACCTCAAGGAAATGTACAGAGACGATGTCGATTTTAAAGAGGCTTATGAAGCATGTGAGAATCTAGTTCTTAGAGACAAAATCCAATGGATTGAATATATGATTCAGGATGGACTATTGTTCAGGGGTAATCAGTTGTGTATTTCGAAGAGTTTGATGAGAGAAAATCTTCTGAAGGAAAAGAATAGTGGGAGATTGGTTGGACATTTTGATCATGATAAGATGTTTGCACAACTAAATGGCTCATACTATTGGCCAGGGATGAGAATAGATTTTAAAACGTTCGTCAACAAGTGCATAATTTGCAAGCACGCGAAGCAAAAAAGACAAAATACAAGGTTGTATCATCCATTGCCAATACCAAAGTGGCCATGGGATGCGGAAAGCATGGATTTTGTGTTAGGACTGTCGAGCACGCAAAGAGGTTGTGACTCAATTTTTGTGGCAGTCGATAGATTTTCTAAAACGACACATTTCATTCCATGTCAGAAAACTAGCGACGCAACACATGTTGCAAACATGTTTGTCAAAGAAGTTGTTAGACTTCATGGCTTACCCAAGAGTATTGTATCAGACATGGATACAAAATTTGTTGGTAATTTTTTGAGGACCCTATGGAAGAAGTTGGGGGATAATTTATCTTTTATCTCAGCATATCATCCTCAAAAAGATGGATAGAATGAGGTAGTGAATCAAATCTTGGGGGATCTGTTAAGGAGTTTAGTAGCTAAACATCACAGTTAGTGGGATCAGATTCTACCGTAAGCGAAATTTGCATACAACAATGCAACAAACATGAGTATAGGACAAATCCCATTCCAGATCATGTATGGAATGAAACCGAGAGGAGTATCTAAGTTGAGATACTTAGAGTAGAGCGAGTTCAGAAGTGCTAGTGCAGAGGATTTTGCAGCAGATATGCAGGAGCTCCATAGTAAAATCAAGGAGTGATTGGATAATTCCAACCAGGAATACAATCACAGAGCAGATTAGCATAGGAGAGAACTTCAGTTTGAAGTGGGTGATTTAGTTCTGGCACATCTCAGGTAAGAAAGGTTGCCAAGGGGTTCAACTTAGGTGAAGTTTGGTACCCATTGTTATAAGAAAATTCTACCAAGTGTAGGTAGTCTTCCCACTTGTTCGTCTTTGTTCTTACATACATGTGGAGCATATCCTCTATGATTTCATTTGTCCTTTCGGTCTGTCCATCCATTTGTGGATGATAACTCATACTGAAATTCAAATTAGTATTTAGCCCTGCAAACAATTCCTTCCAAAAAGCAGATATGAATTTTATGTCTCTATCTGAAATCACCATTTTAGGAATACCATGCAGTCTAAAAATTTCTTTAATGAATATTTCAGTAATGTTAATAGCTTTAAAAGTAGACTTTATAGGAATAAAGTGTGCAGAGTTATTGAGTTTATGATTACAACCATGATTGAATCATTCCATTTCTGAGTTTTAGGAAAACCTGTTATAAAGTCCAGCGATATGGTCTCCCATTTCCATTCTGGTACTGGTAATGGTTGTAATAGGTCGGTTGGATGCTGGTGTTCGGCCTTAACCTGCTGGCAATCTTGGCAGCTAGCCAAGTACTCTACTACTTCACCCTTCATATTAGGCCAGTAAAATAGTTTTCTGAGTGTTGTTATTGTTTTCTGGTAACCTGGATGGCCAAAGTATGGTTTCTTATGCACTTCATCTAAAATAGTTAATTTTAGCTCTGCTGAATCTGGTATGTACAATCTTTTTTTAAATCTTAATAGTCCCTTCTTGTCGATACTTATAGCTAGTTTATATGAGTTTGTGATACTATTTTGAAATTCTTCCATTATCTTAGTGTAATTTCCGTCGTTAACACCTGCCATTCTTATTCTTTGTTCTAGATCACTTTCTGCGCTACTGATATTTATCTCAAATAACCCATGTATTCTGCGGCTTAAAGCATCTGCTACTTTATTTTCCTTACCCTTGATATGTCTAACCTCGAAGTTGAATTCGCTCAAGAAGGCTAGCCACCTTGCTTGTCTTGCATTAAGCTCTGGTTCGTTAAACATATATTTCAATTCGCTATTATCCATGAATAGTAATAATTTTCTGCCCATTATATAGTGTCGCCACATTTTTAAGGCATGTATTACTGCTGCTAATTCTAAGTCATGAGTGACATAATTTCTCTCGTGTTCCTTAATTTTTCGGGACTCATAAAAAATCACGTGCCCTTCTTGAGTTAGAACACCACCTAGTCCCTCTTTACTTGCATCAACACATACTCTTAAGTCTTTGCTTTGGTTTGCTACCTTCAAAATGGGCGCTGATGTCAATAATTCTTTTAGCTTGTTAAAACTGTCTTGACACTTTTGCGACCAGTTAAACTTGGTCCCTTTCTTTTGTAATGACGTGATAGGGTAGGCTATCTTGGAGAACCCTTCTATAAATTTGTGATAATATCCGGTGATTCCCATGAATGACCAGATATTTGCCACATCCTTAGGTACTGACCATTCCATAATGGCTCTTATCTTTTCTGGGTCTACGGCAATACCTTCCAAGGAAATGACATGTCCTAAATATTGTATTTCTCTTTGATAAAAGTCACATTTGTTGAATTTTGCGTAAAGTTTGTGTTTCCTTAGTGTTTGCAGAACTATTCGTAAGTGTTCATCATGTTCCTCCTCTGTTTTAGAATAGACTAGAATATCGTCGATAAATACTACTACGAAATTGTTTAGGTACTGGACGAAAATGTTGTTCATCAAGCACATAAATGTGGTTGGTGCATTAGCGAGTCCGAAAGGTATGACTACAAACTTGTAGTGTGCGTATCTTGTTCAAAAAACTGTTTTGTTTATGTCTTGGTCCTTTATCCTAACTTGATGATATCTGGATCGTAAATCCAATTTTGAGAAGATCTTGGCCCCACCAACTTGATCGAATAGATCATTTATCTTGGGTAAGGGGTGCTTTTGAGATAGGGGCTGATCCAGGTAGTAAGTCTATGTAGAAATCTATTTCTCTCCTAGAAGGCAATTCTGGTATCCCATCAACAAACATGTCTCTAAATTCACGTAGGACCCCAAATCGAATAAGAAAAACAATAAATCCACATATTAAATATGCTCAAAACCTAGATTAATATGTATTTTTCAAATGTCCTAGGTAAATTTAACAAATATTTTTCTATTTTGTAGATGTACGATTGAACCAATAGAGATAAAGTGTACATGGAGCTAAAAATCCCATG
>CBVK0100635354.1:0-11383 GCA_900067695.1 Picea abies | reverse complement strand
GAAATTATATCTGAGGAATTTTGGTTTTACATGGTTGAAAAGTTTCCTTTAATACCCTCAGTTTTAAAAAAAAATAATAATATATATATATATAATTTTGAATCTCCGAGATAGTTTCTGCCTGAGCAGTCAGCCAGGAGCTTGTCTAATCTTCGTATCTTCGAAGACATAAGACTAAATGTCCTGCTTTCCTGTGCAGTTATATTTCAAGTCTGTAAATACATGCCTTTTGCATGTTTTGTACATGAGTTCGACAAATTAATATAAGAGTATTCTAAAGAAAAGTTTTGGATATTGAGCCATGTGCCAAAAAGTTGAAGAGATTTTGTATTGAATTTGAAACTTATCAAATGATTGAATTCAGATAGGTCAGTATTCATCTTTTTCTCTCTGACTAAAAATGGTTATGTTTGAGATTAACTCTGTATATCTTAAGTTGTTTAACAGTTTGTCTGAACTTTTTAGCTTGCTCAAAAGAAGATCCCTTGAAAATGTTTTCCCTTTTTCTCTACAGACTTAGGAAGTTTTGAAGGTTGAGAAAAATTGGCCTAGAATAATCAAAACAAGTTGATAAACCTTGATTATAAAATTTTACACAGATCACCAACCCCGATATATTAAGTATCATTGATTGTCCCCGCTTCGTAAGCCTGAGCTAAACATAAGACAGATGGTGAAAGGAAATTCATAATATGATTGCCCCCATCTAGTCCTACAGACGATGAAAGGAAATTCATTTAAATGATTGCCCTCGTCTAAAAATATAACACAGATAACTTCACCGGGGTACTGAACAGGCCTACTGCCAGTGAAGCAATGTCTAAACATAAAATTAGCATTCGAAGCGGTGAAAGGAAATTCAGTAAAAAGGGACAGATAACTTCACCGAGGTACTGCACAGGCCTGCTGGCAGTGAAGCAATATCTGAGGTATCTGTAAGGTTGTCACACTTATCTATAACTCTATTCTAGTTATCAATTTTTCGAAAACTGGATATTCGTCTTAAGTCAAATAGAGCTTCCCAGTTTCAAATTGATGAATTTTGTTTCGATTGATGCAAGATGAAATGTTCAATAATATGTTGAGCTTCTAAAGATTGTTCTAATCATCTCAATACTAACTCAATTTTGGAATGAGAAGAAAAATGTTGAAGAAGACCATAATTGAATTTCAATAAGTGGTAAGTTTTGAAAAAGTTTTCAAAGACTGTATATATTCTCATTTCTTACCCCTTGATCAGTGTATCAGAGATAAACTTTTGACCCCATCACCCAATGTAGGCACTGAATCTGCATGTTCTCCTAGTCCCGCAAGGAGACGAGGTCCCCAGTTGGAGCCTATGTTGAAACAGACCTTGAATTTTTGATCTTAAGGATGAAAAAGTTTGTATCTTTGAGTCTTTGCATTATATAAACCTTCCTAAAGCAAAAATTTTCATCTCCGAAGAATTCAAAAATACCTTTATGATTAATTTTTGGACAAAGGATGACAAAAAATCTAAACGAATATAAGTTTTTCACTATTATTCAAAATAATCTTTTTGAACGGACTCTGATTTAGAAGTTAAGGAATTTAAATTTATATCGGGATATCGGGATTCGGAGTTTCGAATGAACAAATGTTCAACACAAATCAAATAGCAAAATCCCGATCCCCAATTTCCCGATACATTAATCCTTAATTAATACATCATTTACTTAAATCATATCTAAAAAAGGGTTTAAACTTTAAGTTAATCTCATCGCGAAATCGGGATTCATGATTTCGTGAGAACAAAGAAACTTGTCATCATATTCTCTGATTTCCCAATCCCCGATTTCAATTAATCCTTAAGTGAGATTTGGAATTAATCTAATTATTGATAATCATGATTAAGAGTACATAATCATATCGGGATATCGGGGTTCGCGGTTTTGTTAGCAGCAGTTTTTATGACATTGGATTTCCCGATTCCCCGATCCCCGATTTCCTGATTAATGAAATCCCGAAAAAACCAATCTGGATTAATTAAAATAATAAAAGCGTTTTAGCTAAAATAATACATCGCGATTTCAGCGATCAGGGTTCTGTGATGATTTTTTTCCTCGACATCAAAAGTTTTGAAACTCCGATACGAGTGTTTTCAATTTTAAATCAAGATTAATGATAATTAATTATTCTTAGAAACAAGGTTTAAGGTTTAAACTTTTGATAAATAATTTTTAATATAGAAATTATTTAAGTTGTTAAGTTGCTATTATATTTGGAAATATCGGGAAAGCTCAGGTACAAACATTAAATGCATATATTCGGAGATATCTTTTGCATTTATTTCATAACAAAGGTACACATCTCGACGATTTCACGATATATTCGAAATAAATTTTGAAACGTTTACATTATTATTTCGAAGCTAAATTATGCTATGTTACAGAAATTCAAGCGAACATAGAGCTAGTGAACACGGAGCTATGGCGCCCAAAAAGGCTTCAAAGAAAACTGAAGAGCAACCGGAAGGCGATATTATTTCAGATACTACTGCAGCTGGGGTAGTACACTCTGTCAAATCATGGGTTGCAGTTGCAGAAAAAATGGAGGATGAACTCAAATATGCGGATAATGGTGCGGACAATCATCTCCGAGATATCGCCGAGACTGGGCTACATAAGGTCGCTGCACGCCCGAGACTTGTTTCATATACTAATATGGTCGCTTGGGCATTGGATAAAGTGGATGTTCCGACCAGAAGTATTCTAAACGAGCAAGGAGTTGTTATCGGCTCATTCAGGCCCGAACATATCCAAGTAATGTATAAGCTCTCACCCAATTATAGGCACACTTTTAATTCTGAGTTTGTAGCTGCATTTCAACAAAAAGAGTGTGTGGAAGGTGGCCAAACATACCCTAACATGATAAGAGGATGGGCCAGAGATGAAAACAAGTTTAGGGCTAATGAACAATGATAAGAGGATGGGCCAGAGATGAAAACAAGTTTAGGGCTAATGAACAGGGAATTTATGCCACAACTTCCCTAAATGAATATATGGTGTATCTAGCAATGATGTTGTGTAGACTTTTTGGGAGAAATGATCGTTTTCATTTTAATGCAGACTAGACACCTTTCTTAGAAGAAGTTTCAGAGGGACGCAGTTTCAATTGGCATAAAATTTTATCAGACAACATCACCTCAGAGGTTATGAATTACAAAACAGCTAGGTCAAAGGGACAAACAGTGTCGTTTTATATGTCAGCTTATATAATGGATGCCATTTTCTTTAGTACTCATTTCCCATTAATGAATTGAAGTTGGAATGCTTCTCGCACAGAGCCTGTTCATAAGTACCATTCATCTCTTTGGGAAGAAAATGCAAAAAATAATTTTTATGAAGTGTGTCACTATGTAATTATTCCGCTGCACAAAATGTTTTTTGGATGTGAACCTCCTCGTATTTCGCATACCATTACAGAAAACCTCAAGTCAGTTGTTGATTGGTTCATTGAATAAAATTTCTCCTATGTTATAGTTTATGGTTGTTCTATTCCACCTCATGCACTTCCAAAAATACTACCAGATAGGTTAATATGCAGAGAAGTGGATTATCAGTTGATAAATGGTGCTATTGGGCTAGAATTAAAAGCTCAACAGAAGAAGGCATGGCCATCTTTTCTGGTTTATCTGGGGAAATTTGGTTTATTAAACATAGGTCATTCTAAGGCAGAAGCCGAATCATTGAGTGAAGTGAAATTAGTAGATATAGAACACAGGAAACCCCATATCAAATAATCAATCGGCATGTCACACAGTGTGGGTTGAAAGCATATGAACATGAAATTTCATTTTATGATGATATTTTTAGAGATGCTAAGTCTTATGAAGAAGTTCAGAGTAGAGTGCGAACCTTGTCACCTGATGCACAGGTGGGGTTTGCATCTTTTCAAAGAAATAGACGACAGTGTCTACCAAATATTTTGCAAGGTGAAGTGCCAACATCAGTACAAGTGCCAAAAACAATTCCTCCAGGTTTTGAAACCATTATTCAGTATGATACAAGTGATAAAGATAAATTGAAAGATTCTAAGATTCCTCCTCAGAATACAGAAAGTTCGCAAATCAAAGAAACACAGACAGAAAAAGGCAAAGGAGCATAAACAAGCACAATAAACCTCGATGATGTTCCAGAAACAGTTGGAGGAACAGCTTCACAGGAACTTGGGAGTCCCATTACAGCATTAAACCCACTGCAGGCTACTTTCGGAACCCCTCACGAAGGAATTCTATACGTAAGTGACTTAGAGCCAATCAGCAGAGATGAAATCCCTTCATCGGATTATTTCTTCAGTAAAAAACGGAGAGCTATCTTGAAACATGAATTACATTCTGTAGGTGAAAGAATGATAAAAAAACATAAGATTATCATTGATGGAAAGAAGTTAAAAGGAGAATTTGTCATGGAGATAGCGGGAACCATGGGTGCAATAGCATCAGCCAATATGTATTCAGTAGGAAATCTAACAACATTGTTAGAGAAAAGAGATCGAGAAATATTGCAGCTGCAGGATAAATTGAAGGAAAATGAAAAAATGATGGGATGGGGAATACAAAAAAGTCTAGAACAGGCTAGACTTAAAGATATACAAGATATCCAAAAGTTAAACGAAAAATTGACCGAAGCAAAACATATGATTCAGATTACCCAAGAACAAGTGCAGAAGCTGGGCAGTGAAAATAAATCCCTACAAGATAAAATTATTTCAATTACTAATCAATTGATTGAAATGGAACATTTCAAGATTAAAGCATCAGAGATATATACAAATATTGAAGGGGAACAACAGAAGATATTCTGCAATCTGGAAGTTATCCAGAATTATTTTCAAGAATCTAAGAGGTCTATGGAAAAGGTAGCGCAAAAGGAAAGAGAAGCAAAAGCAGCAAGAAATTCTTTCCAAAAGATAATAACTTCTTTACGAAAAGAAGAAGGTGAAAAATCACAGAAGTTATCTATTTCAGAGCAGTTGAAAGGGGATGCAATGATAAAGGTTTGGGAAATAAAATTGGAAGGATATAAAAGAATAACAAAAGGAGTCATTGAAGATTGTCAAAAGATCTTCGATTCTATTGAGAAAGATTCAGTACAGATCGGGACAGATGGTTTTTCCAAGTCGTTAGGAGAAATTAACATAAACAGGCATCAACTGAAAATAAAAGAAGAACTTGAAGAAAAGAAAGCGGAAATCTCAAATATCAAAGCAGTCAACATTTCAGAGATCGAGAAGTGGATGATGGCTTCAAGTTCGAAACTAGAGAGAGTTAAATTCACCGAGAAGACAATAGGAAGCCAGTTGTCAGGCCTACAAAGAAATTTCTTCTCATTTGAAACAAACGAAGTACCAGAGGCTCCTAGAGTCTTGGTAAACTTTTTAGATAAATATGTTCAAGATATTGAAGCAGATAAAGAAAGTTCTTCAACTCAAAGTTAAAACTTTGTAAATATTTCTATTTTTAGAATTTTGGAAATAAATTTTAAACGGTTGACATAAGTTTATGCAACCGAAATATTAGGTGGTTGGTTAGTTACCAACGGAAGATTTTGATAGAAATGTATAAATATAGTTTCAAGAGGAAGAAACAGGGCTTTAGAAATTTTGGGAGAAAACCAATTTTTGTACGATCAGCTTTAAAGTTTATCAGAATATAAATCGCGAACAAGATTCTGGTTTCTGCAATTTCATGACTATGTTTCTTCCCCTGTTCATCATCATTTGTCAAATCTTCTTCTTAATGTGTATTTCTAGCAAGCAAATCAATTGGAAATTATATGCAATTGTTGTTTGTTGTTTCAAATTGGTTTGGATGTTGAATGTGTTACAGCTTTTCCTCTGAAATTACTTTAGTGATTTTAAGACCTGTAACCTTCTGTTCCTTAATATTTCCCTTTGTTAGAAATCTTATTTCTCTTTCATTATTGTTAATCAAAATATAAGATTATTTCCCGATAAAAGTCTTATATTTCTCTCTGTTGTGTTACACTGTCCACAATTTCAAAATTGTCACAAAACCAGGAAACGACAATTATCGTGTCTTTACATTATTGTTTTATATTTGAAAGTTGTTTCGTTAATATTTTCTCTGAAAGTTTGAAGTAACCAATCTATAAAAAACCCTTTTACAAACATTTAAAACTTTATCACCCATGACAGTTCCTAACGGCAGACAACCTAACGTAGAACCCGGTCTACAGGATCAAACCAGCATTGCTTTAAACTTATTTAACACTATCTTACAAACTGCAACAAATAGGACTGAGTTAGAAAGATCGTGGGCTGCAATCGAACGTGACATAAGCATCTAGGAACAACGGGAAGCAAGACATAAACAGTTGAGAAATTGAATCTGATCTAGTCTTTCTTTGTTTCTTTGTTTTAAAAGTATTATCATAAAGATCTTTATTCGGATGCCTTGACGGTGTGTTTTATAGCCTTAAAACACAAACTCAGGAACAACACACTCTACGGTGAGCACATCTCCTCGAGTTGGAGCTAGATGTTATCCCCTATCCTAGGGACAACTAAGGAGATTATGTCTCGAGGCCCACAAGTCCTAGACATGGAGTACCGAGAGCCAAACGACTTGAGCTTGGCCTCGAAGGGCCCATCTTTTCTTAAGTGCATCCCATCTATCAGCAGCAATAGCATCCATCCCACCAACATGGTCCCGAAGTAGCAGTGGGTCTTGCTCCATGAGGTAATGAGTCTAGGTATCATGCTATGTGTCACTCTGATTTTCGAAGCATTTGAATATGTTGCACTAAACTCTCCTTTATTTCATAATGTTTGCTTGGAAATTATGCTCTTTAACTTGTTCATACGTGGGGGGGTGACATAATGCCCTAGTAAGTTGGTTCCCTTTAGGATGAATTTCCACTGGGTTGGTCTATGGAAGGTCATCATCCATTCCTTCCATACTTACCATTTTTCATCATTATCCCTCTCATCTTCCCCTACCTTTGTTTGGGCATTGGGTTTGCTACACTAGGAAGGGTTGTACCAAGGCCCAGAGGGTAAAAGTCGCTGGCAAGAGTTAAAATCCAAAATAAAACCTTTGAGATGCTTCGCCCAAGGATTCCCGAGAAAGCAATAAAAGGCTTCTCAGTAAGAAAAGGGGACCCATAAGATAAAATAAAACTCAAGGTCTAGTTGGTGGATGGGAGGTCTCATCATGAGTCGTCCTATTAGGTCCATGGGCATGTAGCGGTATGACACTACCATATATCTGGTCACCAAACCAGGGTAGTGGCTCTTGGTGACATAGCCAAGAGAAAGGGGGTCTCATCACAATCCAACCTTCTCATTTCCGTGAAGAGCTTGTGGGTAACGTTGTCACCACTGGTCACCAAGCCAGGATAGTGTCCCCCATCTTTTCCCTTGAAAAGAAAAAGCAATAGGACTAATAATAAAAGGCATTGAATGGACTAGGAAACAATGGCATCCATGATAAGGTGCATCTCTCCCTCTACAAAGGCACCCACAGGCCAAACCTGCATTTCCATGTTATCACTGCACCTTCTACCCAAACACTTCCCCTACACCATTTCACACACTTACATGACCTAGATTGGATTTCACCTGGGGAACACCCCAAACTTAAGGAGGATTAGCCCAATAGGACATCTTAAGACCCTCTACAAACCTGACTTGTTAAACTGCATAACGTCTTTGAGAATTTGTCTGGGTAAAGGGGTGCTTGATGCACATGTTTGGGTAATTTTATTATTGGATGTGATTGAAATTGATATGATCCCTGTGACTTATGAGCCCATGGAGGGCGTACTTGTTGTTGCAGGACCATGCCTCGGTGGACAGGTACATATGAGGAAATGATTAGCTTGGACCTCCATGGGGTTGAAATCCCACAGAAGGATGTTGTGACCCCAACCAAGGGCAGAGAGATGTAAGAGACTTGCACCACGGAAAAGGAAGGACGTTTCACCGAAGACACTTTGGCAGACCTAAACCCGAGGGGGCGGTCTTACTTTTCCACCTAGACGTTGGCCTTGAGAGGCCCACGACGTCACCATTGTGACCCTAGACATCACCCAGCGTCAGGATTGGCATTTTGGAGGTAGTTGTGTGCTAATTGACATGTGTGGCATCATCTAGGGGCTTGGAAGGCCTAACGTTTTGGAGATGAGGCCCAACGTTTCACCCAGGAGGATCAACGTCACCCTAGAAGGGCATGACGTCACCTCTCAAGATGATTTTAGGGTTAAATTATTTTAATTTGTGTAAAAAATGGATTTTTCATGTAATTTGGCCATGTCGGCCTTTTGATGACCTAAAATTAATTAAAGGTCATAATTATTGTATAAATAGAGAGATAAAACTCTCATTTTTTCATGATTCACTCATCACACAAGTGGTGGTCTGAAATTTGACCCTCTTTAAGGGTTATTGGTTGAAATCTAGTGGTGCACACTTCTTGGAGGAGACAATTCTTGGTGTATTTTAGCAAATTTTCATGTGGAGGATCTTCAACTAGGGTTTATGCTTGATTATTCTTGGTGAAGTAAGTGGAAAATCTGCATTTCTTTATTGTGAATGAATGTTTATGGTTAATTTACTTGTTTCATGTCTAAGATTATGAAATTGTTTGCTTGAAACCCTAGGAGAAAGACATATGTTACTATATTTTTCTCTATAGTCTTCCACTTGCTAAAATTTCTTGAAAGACACCTATCTAGAAGTAGATGCTAGAGCCCTACCATTGTATCACTCTAGTAACCCTACTTCCTTGACCATTGCATATTTTATTTCAATTTGTCTAAGGAAAAGAGAAATTGCTAAGGCATAACTTTTGTTACTTCCTAGCAATTGTCTCTAGGAGTTGAAATTTTGAAGCCTTGGGCTACCAACACCTCTCTCATCCTCTCCATCCCCTTTGATTAAATATTATCATTGTTATTTTCCTCTAAGACTTTTTGCTGCCATCATTGACTCCATTACCCTAGAAAGACACTAGTCTACCATTTACAAGTGTTGATTGATCAAACAATTTTCAGAACCTCTTCTCTTGAACACCTACTAACTTCTACTAACCTTAGATTAGCCTAAATCATTAACCTACTTCTTGTTGTTGCAAAAGATTTATACAACCATCTAACAACAACAAATTAACCCTAATAGTGACATGTTATGCTAGCTAAATGTTGTTAAAACTGCTTGTGACTATTTATTATCAAATTGCCTAGTTAAAGCTATTATTTCAAGTCTTTATTCAAGCCTTTTAGAGCATAAATCTTGTGGTTGTTGCAAATTTCTTATTGTTGTTATAAACTGTTACACTGCTGCAATTTTATATCAGCGAGTACATTTCTTAAGAGTTCATTGTGTTATGAAGCACTAACATCATTTTGGTACTTGGAAAGTGCCCATTTTTTCCTTGTTGTCTTGTTCTTGGCAAGTACCCAATATTATGTATTTGCTTCATCTTCAATAAGACTTAAAGAACCTTTTATCTTGAGTGATCTGTGAGAGGGGAAGGATTTACTTATGTCATTTTCGTTAGCCTTCTCAAACCCCCAGGTCATTGGGGATGTCTCCCCTGGGGTAGTGCAACATATTCCTAAATAGAAAGGGATTTCCTATTAAGGTGACAGTGATAGGTCATTCCTAGTTACGCCAATTTTGTATCTGTTATCGCACAATTTGTACTTGTCCCAAAGGGAAAGGATAAGGGAGACAAATTGGCGTAACATGAGGTGATCCTATCACTGTCACCTTAATAAGATATATTTTTCTATTTAGGGTTGATGGCACAGGGGAGACGTCTCCGGTGACCTGGGGGTTTGAGAAGGAAAAGGTTAAAGTGTCTATAAATGTATCCCCTCTCACAAGTCACACTGATCAGAAAGTCCCAACGTTTTAACCAATGAAGCAGTGATGTGTTTATATGTACCTGCCCAAAAAAAAGCAACAAGAAAACAATATCTTTTACAAGTACAATTTGATGTTAGTGCTTCATAAAACCACAAACTTGTCAATAAAAGCAATAGTTGATGTAAGATGAAGCAAACAGAAATTTATAACAGCAATGTTTATAAGATAATAGCTTCACAATAAATGGCTTAAAGAAGCTTCACAATGACCAAAAATAATAACTCCATGATAGCAATGTACTAGCATTTGTCAGAAGCTAATTAGGCAGTGTATAAATCAACTTTATAATTGCCTTTAAGTGTTTTTAATTGCTGCAGTAGACGGTTGTAGCTTACTTTTGCAACATCAACAAGTAGGTTAGCAAATTAGTCTACTCTAGGGTTAGGAAAGGTTAGTAGATAGCTTGAGGTAAAAGTTTTGAGAGTTGTTTTCATCAATCAATCAAGTGCAGGGCCTAGTTCAGTGACTTTAGGGTTAATGGAGTCACTTTTAGCAGCGACAATCTTGAAGGAATAATTGATAATGTGAAAGCTAGAGACAAAAACGTCAATGATTGAGGTGTTGGTAACCCAAAGCCTCAATCACTAAACCCTAGGGGGGAAATGACCACTAGGAAGTAGGTAACCCTAGGCCCTAGAGTTTTCCTCCTTCTTTAGCTCAAGGATGAAGTAGATGATGGCTAAATGAAGAAAATGATGTTAGGGTGTTGCAATGGCAAGGCCCTTAGCACAAAGCTTCAAGAAAGTAGGGTTTGTAGCACAATCTAGTAGGTGAAAAGTTGTTAAGGAAAGAACAATAACATATGCTTTAACCTCCTAGGGTTTTAAGCTAGCAATTTCATAATATTGAAAGAAATGAAAAATAAATGTATCATAAGCATTCAAAATGAAGAAGAATTGCAGAAATTTACTTACATTCTCCAAGAGTAATCTAGCAATATGCTTAGTTGAAGACTTTCCACCAAGAAAAGTGCCAAAACAAATAAAAACTAGCCTCCTTCAAGAAGTGCGCACCAAATTTCAGCCAATAAACCCTAAGTAGGGCGCAAATTTCAGACCTCACTAAGTGTGAGTGACAGATGATGAAAAATACAAAGGCAAAAACCCTTATTTATACAGTGAAAATGACCTTTAATTTACATAATTAGGTCAAAAAGGCCGACATGGCCAGTTTACATGTAATATCCAATTTTTTACATAAAATGACAAATTAAACTATAAATCAAGCAAAAGAGGTGATGTCATGCCCTTCTAGGGTGACGTTGGGCCTCTCAGGTGAAACGCTGGCCTCCAGGAGAAAAATGTTAGGCCTCCCAAGGCCTATGGATCAAGCCACACGTGCCACTTGGCACACAACTACCTCCAAAGTGTCCATCAAACGTTAGGTGACATCAAGGGTCGTAGAGGTGACGTCATGGGCCTTCCAAGGCCAACATCATAGTGGGAGGGAAAGACCCCCCTGGGTCCAT
>CBVK0100635353.1:0-11384 GCA_900067695.1 Picea abies | reverse complement strand
TCAAGTGGAAGTTGTTCACAATATTGAGGTCTAAACCGTCAAGCATTCCACCACTGTCCACCGACCCAACCTGCATATAGTTGGTTTGTTCTAATGAAGGTTGCATGCATATCTTCCTTTCACTGTCTTGAACCAAAACATCAAACTATCTTTTTTATAAAGATGTAGTGAGTTGGTTTCTTGCATATAATGTAGTACAATGTAATGGGTACCTCCCTTTCATATTCTAATCAAAGTTGGTTGCATAAGATACACATTCCCTTGTTCAATCCATTAATTGTTTTGGTAAACGGAGCTTGTTGAATTGATTTAAAATGCAATATGTACAAACAAAAAAAATGTGTGTATATGGTTTCTATTTTAGGGCTTTGGTAGTTTAGTAGGGCTTTGAGTACAGTAATGGCAGATAATGGTGGGTAAGTTCATGGGGCGTTTGAAGAGAAAGAACATTGATGAAGTGGAATTATTTGGCAGCAACAACTTCACTCTTCCAAAAGAGTGCCCCTAGTAAGTAGTTTTATTCAATCTCTATCATTGGCTTCTTTAAGTTGGATTTGCAAGTCAACAACTTCTTTCCAACATGACAATTTTCATTTAGAAAATGTTTTTCTGACAGAGAAGGAACCAAATTGTGTTTGTGTAAGAAGTTTTGTTTCGATTCTAAAACAAATGAGTCTAAATTCTCAACGAAATTGGAAGAAATGGGAGCGCGTCAATGTTTTATGGTATTCAAAAAGTTGTTGAGCACATTCAAATACACAAGCTCTTTGAGACAAATAAGCCAAGCCATCATGCAAAGTATTGATATTGTTCCTCGATAGACAACTTTTATAGCTATCCCAAATTTGTATCAGGATGGTGTAGGATTGTTTATGTCGTATATGTTTTATGCACACCTCCATTACCGTCCTTCATAATGATATTATTGGTCCCATAGACAGGGCCATCATTTGTATGTGATTTTGCACAAACCCCATGATAAACTAATTTACTTATGTGTGACCTACCGAATCAAAGAAGTTGGTAACTGGTGATAGTTAAAGATTAATTGAATGTTATGATGTAAGATAACAACATATGTTTAAATATGAACATAAACAATGAGAGTAATGTAGAATCAACAAATTCAAAGCAAAAAAGCATAACCTAAAACCTTGAAACTGGGCCAAATTAGAGCCAGGATTAATGGATAGAGTATACAATCATAAATAGAATAATATGAAATTTAGTTCTATTTGTCCACTATGCAAGAAGAAATAGATTGACATAGTTTTGTAACCAAAGATTAAGTACATAATTTATGTAATTGGAAATTTTGTTTTTCTTATGCATAGGTGAACACTAAATTTTGAGAGGCAACACAAACTCACTTTCATTATGAAGAACTTGTAAGTTTGTTGCATTATGAAATGCAGGTCGTTAAATATCAATCCACACTTCAATATCAAATTGTTAAAAGCGACCAGTCGTTAAATATCAATCCACACTTCAATATCAAATTGTTAAAAGCGACCATCGTGAAAGGGGCTCGTAGCCAATCATAGAGCAAGCAATCAACGATCTGGGCTAGATCTTGGGTTCATTTCCTAGGATGTCCATTTTTCAATAGCATCTTATCCTCTTAACTTTGAGGTTCATTGGCTATAGGGAAGCAACGCGTCGAATCTCAAATTTATAATCACAAATAGAGATTTTGTTTGTTGGTTGATCCTAGTCCATTCAAAAGCAAATCCAAAATTCACCCTATGATTGAAACCCAACAATCATTTAAACTAAAACATGTTTTCTTAGTTATAAAAGATGAATCTTAACACAATTAAAAATCCAAACACATTAAGTAGCAATTGTTTGGATTTCCAAGACAATGTGACCCTGGCCTCTATAAAACCTAAATTGGTTGGTAAGCCAGAAAAAAAAAGGAAAAAGCAAGCTAGATTAAAAAAAAATGGACTTACACATTTATATGTGTTAAGAAAAAAATTGTTTTGGTTGACAAACCTGACCTAATGGTCTATCGATTATCAAGCTCATACAATATGGGGAAGAACCCTCAAATTTATTTATGGCCCCTGCAATCTTGCTTAACCCTAGAAGTTAAGTCGTCCTTTAGAATTATCAACAGAATGTTGAAGACAAGTACACTCTTTCCTCTTTGTTGGTGCGACTATCTCCAACCTTGCCTTTTATCGAGACCTGCAACCTTATGGATTAGATAATGAAATGAAAAGAAAAAAAAGGCATGCATATTATCAATTCCAAGGTAAGAAGAGTACCTACCTTCGACCCATGCAATGAAGTAAACTTTGAAGAGGCCAAGCCATCCCAATCGCCTTATTGTCTTGTCCTCTGGCAGCCATCTAAAATCCCTCTCTCCATTGACCCTATATAGATCTCGAATCTTGAAAGAACCAAAATTTGCTTTAACCCCATGATACATCTGCTAATCATAGCGAAGACTGTGGAAAATTCCTACCTCCATACATGACACAAGAGATAAAGTTGGTTACTGAGCCTCCAGAATAGAAAAATCCACCTTTCTGAAAAGGGAAAAATGATGGCCACTACAATCCCATCAATTCTTTTGGTTTCGGTATGAATCTACAACTTTTAAACAATGCAAATGTTATAAATGAATTGGCTTAAGAGGAAAGGCGTGTGATACCTTGTTTTACAACTACAATTCCATCGAAAATTCCTTGAAACTGCAATGAGTCCCACCGATTGAAAGCTCCATTCTATATTATGTCGGATCTACGCGAGACAAAAAAGAAATCGCGTCCATTGGTAGGATGAGAGGAAGCCTCAATGGAGGGAACCCAAAGCTCTTTTGTATCTTATGCAAGGCCATTGAGTTGGACAATCCTCGCACCTAGCTGCACCTCGAGGTTGCCCAAATTAAGCTTTCCATGTATAAATTTTCCTACAAACCTCTTCATGAAGAACTTGCACACACGCTTGGCTACCCAATCTCGAAACATGGTTACGCACCCGAGAATTCGATGACCGGTTAAGATAGATCTATGTTGGTTTATTACAAGATTAACTTATTCACTAAAAGCATATATGTCACAAAATGAGATATAAACTCAACTAAAAAGAGTAACATTTTTTTCTAAAACCACTCAAACTACATTCAATTAAATAAAAATATTTACTTTTCTACATCATTAAACGAATTACGTCGAAGGCATTCTTTTGAGGGGAGATTATCTAGAGGCTTTCGTCATCTATCCAAAACCCATAAGAATTTTCCATTTGTTCATAAAAAATCGACGAATATTTTCTCTCTATGTGTTTTTTCCTTCACCAACTCCAAACCAGGCAACGACTTCCAAGTTTTTTCTTCAAACACTAGCTAACTCTCGACTAAGCTTTACTCAAGTGCACAACCACATTTGCAGGCGATCGATCGTCGAAACACTGGGCACGTAACCATGTTTCGAGATTGGGAAGCCAAGTGTGCGTGTAAGTTCTTCCTGAAGAGGTTTGTAGGAAAATTTGTATAGGGAAAGCTTGATTTGGACGACCTCAAAAGTGAAGTTGGGCATGGAGACTGTCTTGTCAATTGATCAAACGATCCATTTGGCATCAATCGACACTGATCAAAACCTCCAACATGATGTGTAAAATTATCAGTACACTTCACCTTTTAGGTGGTGAACTCTCCTAGTTCCCATGATTTCATGGATATTTAGTTTCCTTCAGATGAGGCCACCTTAGAAGTCATGAAAAGTATTGATTCAGGATAGGGGGAATTTTATTGGTCATCCAGTGAAGTGCTAAGTCTTGACCAATTTGTTTCTAGAGTTTTTTTTTCGGAACTTGTTATTGAATTCTCCACTCTAAACCATATTGAACATATGTGTCTCATACCTTTACTATGTCTTGATGGGCATCATTAAGAAGTTGTGATGGCTCATGGGATTTTCGGGCATGTTTGTCCTTGATTTGTCCCTGCCAATGACTTGGTTCTAAATTATGACCAAAATCATGGTGATTTAGGAACGTGGAAATTCAAGTCTATATGGCATGGCTCCGACATGGTGTGCCATATGATGTCAAAAATGGCCCATGAGTTCATCAATGACAATAGGAATCCTTGGCTTGAGCCTATCAATGGGCTCTACTCTTTGTAAACTACCAGGATGAGTGGTGCCTTGTACATAGGTGTGTGATGTGAGCGTTTTTTATTTTTGTCTGTGGGTTGATTAAGTTCAATGATTATCATATTCGGTGCTTGATTTGCATATGTAAGTACGATCCCTTTGGCCCTCATCATAGGCACACCCATGGTGAGACCAAGAGGTTACATACATTAGTTCACTAGCTATATTGACATTTGTCACATTAAATTAAGCATTAACACAAACATGCATGTACATAAACACATGGACCTTCGATCACATCATTCGAAACCATAATTAAGAGTTGAACCATATGTATATAAAATAGATAGCTAATACATAATGTCTAAAAATCCCCACAAATTAAAAAATTAAACACACAAGATCGTGTTCTTATATGGTCTAGACAAAATGGATTTGTGCTAGTTGAATCTCCTACAATCAACAACAAAAATTTTGGGAGGGTAAGAAATTTTCACCAAAAGTAAGAATTTCAATATGGTAAATGTGAAAATGAGCCCTATTTGTCCATAAATAAACTAGTTTTGGGCCTTTTCGGGGTTTGAAACAATTGTTTTCATGCCAACAGTAAAGGTCAACTTCTCATCACTTTTGATTCATGCATTGCTATTATTTTTATGAGATTTCACTATGCAATTTAACCTGGGGTTTAGTATTTCTGGATGATTTTTACGGGACTTGATGATGTTTTGTTGGGTACTTTCTATGGAAACATCTAATGAACTATGAGGTATGAGTTCTAAGTTGGAATATAGTGATAGGTTCTTCCATGCAATCCAACTTTGCATTATTAACCATCACTTTTGTCGTCATTGTGCCTTAGATTCGATCTCGCCAGGTTGCGACATTAGCCTTTCTCTTTATTACATGTCGTAACTTTTGCAATAGTGCTTACTCTTTACGGGTGCCCTAGTTAGTATTCCCTTTCCATTTGCCACCCATGTTGCAATCATACGTAGGCCCATAAACCTTTAATTAGACCCACCATGACTAAAAGTTGTGCCTCATTCTTCCCTCTTAATCTTTTTTTTGTCCATGTCCCGAAGAGGTTGTCGTCATTATTTATGTTGCTTTACGGTTGCACATGCTCATTGTTACTTATGTCTTGGTGCGTACTACTATGCTAATGTTTTCTTTGATCCCTCTTACCACCATTGCAGTGACTCTTTACCTCTTGCCATTTGCATTGACTTGCCTATGTTTTGAAACCATTATCCTTGGAGAAAAGTTCTATCAGTGGACATCACTTTCCAAGTACCTTTTCTGCATTTGATTTGCATAGGTTTGTTCCATGCGCTTGGAACATAGTTGCATGCCATTGAACCACTCATTTTCTCCAAATGACCATACTTTATCTCTTTTTTGTGCTCATAAAAACATTAAAAAGACACTATCGAGCAAAATTTTATCTCTTTTTTTGCACTCGTAAAACCATGAAAAAGACACTAAAACTCAAACAAAAAAAGAGGAGGGGGAGGGGGGAGAGTGTTGAAATAATGTAACTGCGAAGAGCATTCTTATTATTTTGTAGTGATCTTGTTTATTTTATGCTCTTATCTTATGAAATGCAAAGAACTATAATATCAGCATAAAACATTAACAGAGAGAACCTCGAATTGTATTAAATTAAGTGGCAATTGATATTCATTGTATTTCTTGAACATGGCATCTATTTATTTCATTGTATTACAGTTGGGTTATATCTTGCCTAGGAGTTGCACCATGATTATAAATCATTTACTCCTCTGACTAGTTACTCATTCAGTTGCTATGGAGTGTGCTTCAATGCCTCATTCATTTTTGCATTGTACCATTGGTCCTCTTGAGTTAGTGCTACCAAGTCATCAATATGTTATTATGTGTTCAAAGGAAGTGAAGTTTGAATCATCCATTCTACAGTATTTTTACCTTTCATGTCGGTCATCCCCGTGTCAGTTGTACTTAGTGATTTATCTTTTCATTTACACTCTTAGTTACAGTTTTGTGTTGATTGATGGGGGATACATCAAGGCCCTCCTTCAATGGATCTCATCCTATCGACACCAACACATTATCTAGGAAGTAAATCTAGAAACTAGCTAGTATCTTGGAACTTGCAGTCATTAGTGGCAAGCTTCCTCGTGATTGACATTGGGTTTACCCCATTGACCCATGATTGATTGATTCTACGAGTGTTCGACATCATATCCTTTATTTACACTTGTTATATTCTACTAGGTATCTTGTGGTCCATTTTCATTACTGGTGCGTCCCTTCGCATCTGTTAACGATATTCATTAATGATCGATAATTAGATGGTTTCTACCATGCTCGACATCGGCCCATCCATTCACATGCTATAAATTTATATCGTCAACAAGGTTGTATTAAAGACCTTAGGTTTAGGGGAATTCTCTATTTATGTTATCCTTCCCAAGTAATGTTGGATTGTATCACTATTGCATGAGTACTTTGAAGACCACATTGGTACTCTCATTTGTGTTCAATGTCTTCTTGATGTATATTGTGGCATAGATTCACATTGTATTTGCTCGTGGCTATGATCTACTATATGACACAGATCCACTGTGTACTTTTTCATGGCCATGGTCTTGCATATCATTTCATGGGTTTGCAATGTATTATGTTGGAAGCTATGCTTTTTCATACATCTGAACTTGGGTATGTCTACCTTGGGGGTGATCTATATATATGATTGGTTGATGTCTGCTTATAGGTACTTCCTCATTCATTGATCTATGAACTCCTTCCTTAAACCACTCATTGCCATGTTGTTTCATAATGTATTTTGGCCATCGGTTCCTCTTTGACCTCATACATTAGGGGGCATCTGTTATACTTATATTTTCGACAAGAGGCCTTGCAGGGATGTTATTAGATGTTATGAGGTTGAAATTACATAACCGAGCAAAAATATTATAATTATTCCATACGTGATTATTTTGTCACAATTTCATAATTATGAAATAAAAATTATTTCATAATTGAGAATAAAGCTCATAGTTGAGAATAAAGTTCAGAGTGATTTGGCAAAAGCTCATAATTGAGCACGAAACTTGAGAAAAAACTCACAATAGAGCAAAAAGCTCATAATTGATCATGGAACTTGTGCGTGACTTGTAATTTCTTAGTTCAAATGCCATGAAGCCCATACACACCCGGTAATTGATTAGTTCACATGCCATGAAGCCTATCTATGACTTGTATCCACCTAATTCACATGCCATGAACTTATCTCCACTCTTCTCTAAATTCCTATAAGAAGAGGCTAAACCAAGGGCATGGGAGGGAATCTAGAGTTTGACCATCCTCACACTGGTGAAATCTAGTAATTTTATTTAGAGAGTCATATCGCCATCTTGAGTGAGTGGGGTGTTGGGAGATTAACACTTGATAGGAGATCATCCTAGGTGAGGTACGCCAACCTACCCTTACTATGATGTAGAAGGTTTTGTCACTTATTCCCACCCAGGGAGAGAGGCTAAGGAGGAGACTCAAGGTGCTTGGAGCTAGGGAGTGAAATAATGGTGTCTTAAGGTATTTACTTGTTGCACTCTTTCATTACATAATATAGATCTATGGTTTCCCCACCTCTAATGCTTGTGTAATTCATGTTCATCTCTTTTAATGATTAAGTATTGGTAGATCTAATGATCCTTGAGTAACTAGATTAGATATGATTACATGCAAGTATACTTTTGTGCCCAATAGAGTAGAAGAAGGTTTATTTTTTGCTTTGTGTGTAGGTGACAGGTTGAAGACACTGCTAGGAGCAGAGATCTTGGGAGCTTCATCTAAAGGATAACAATAGGACAACTATCAAATACAAAGCATGCATTCATCTCCTAATATCTTAGCAATATAGATTGTATGTGTGTTATCAGATCTAGCGTAAATCCATAATGATATATCCTACGGTTTATCATTGGTTGTAATAAGGCCAGTGAGAGGGCTTACTTATCCATGGGCAAGTTTCTCTAAAATAGATGGTCACAAAAATGAGCATAATTGCATCGTAAGAGCAACCATACCAACAACAACATGCATCAATCATATGTATTTTTTTTTTTTAATATACAAATAGAGAATTTAATTATTGCATAGAATATTAATTTTCAACTATTTTATTGTTGTAGAAAAGAAAACAAAATGGAACCCCTTTAACACATAAGATGGAACAATAAGGCAGAGAATGATTGATGACAAAGTTTGTGAGTACTTAATGCATTTTCCTTATTTAATATTTCATATTTGTTGTGATGTATATATTTTAATTGATTGAGAATCTTTCATGGATGTTTTTAATAGGTGCTAACATACAAAGAAGAACCATCTAAACATTTGATTATGTGTTATGAGTATACATTGGAGTATCAAGAGTTAATTGAATAATTTGTAAGTAGCTATGTTGTTTTACTTCTCTTATTTTGTAATTAATGGAACAAGAAGAATAAACTTTATTTATATCTACGCTTTGTCATGTTGTATAAAATTTGTAGGAAACAAAGTATGGAGTGGAACGAATAGAAGATATCTCAAGAGATTACATGAGCCATGGTTTCAAAAGAATGTGTATTGTTTATGAAGCACTCACTGATATGATGCACTTTTTTATTTGTGCAATCGTGTATATTATACTACAAATGTGGATATACTCATTTAAATTTATTTTATGTTTGAAGATGCAACATGAAAAGGTGCAATGGTCAAAATCAAGCCAAGCCAATCAAAAAAACATTCCAAATTGTTGGGTATGTGTTATATTCTTTACACGACCAAACCTAGTGTTTATATTGCATCGGGCACAGGGGGAGGAGCCCCCCCCCAAAAAAAATAGCGTTTTTTTGTTCATTTTTTACAGTTTTTTCGACACGTGGTTTTAAGGAATTTGGGTTGTTGATTAACCCGGGTCAATGGATTAGGAGTTTTGGATGTCATGGGATCCTATATATATTGTCTTGTAAACAATGAAGATATATGATGGATAAAAGCTTAGAGGTGCAACTCTAAACAGGTTGTTAGTTTTCCCGGTTTAAGTTTCCAAGGTAAAATATATGTGTAATGTGTGTGTGTGTGTGTCACTGTATCTTTTCTATTTTTATTAAGAATTCATTTGTAGTAATTAATTGTACAAGGTTAAAATCTACATTTTCTATCTGAGTAGTTATTGGATTCAGGGGGACGCCTTTGTGGCTAATGGTTTGGCTCGAGTATGTGATAAACCTTGTTACAGTGGGAGCTCTACGTTATTAATTATTGCGGTGAAAAGAAATTAAAAGATAGAGATTGGAAAATTTAATGGGAAATTTTTTGAGTTGTGGAAGCTCAAGATGGAAGATTTATTGGTAGATCAAGATCAATGGATCTTTGTGGATCGATGCACCACACCTTCATGAGCGTCAACATAAGACTGGGAAAAGCTGGATTGGAAGGAAAACAACATAATCCAGTTGTGTCTCTCAGATTCAATATTATTGAATGTGTTGGGGGAAGCTACAACCAAGAATTTGTGGAATAAGTTAGGAGCTTTATCTCAGTTGACCAAGTCCCTGGTAAACAAGTTGTTCGTGTGGAAGAAGTTGTACAACTTGAGGATGAAAGACGAAGAGTCGGTGATAAAGCATCCAAACTCCTTCAATATTGTGGTAAGCCAACTATTATCTGTTTATACTAAGATTACTGTTTTTAGGTTTCTCTGGTGTGAGTTTTCATAGTTGGTTTCCAAATTAACCACAATGGAGATTATTCTAACTTTTTGAATCCTTTACTTGGATTCATATTCAGGACAATTAGTCAATGATTAAGGTAACAAAGCTAAGCTATAAATACAAAAAAGATGCAGAGAGATCTCCATATAGGTAAGCTTAACAAAAAAAAACTACTATAACTATAATTATACATCCATTTATATGTTTAATTATTATTAGAATAAAAATAAAAATATAAAAATATATACTAATAATAATATACTTAAAAATCTACATAGTTAATTATTTGTTAGTTTAATTATATATAAATGATTAATTTTGAATATCTACTAGTATAATATATACTAGTATACTAATAATATATTAACAAGTGTCACTGCAGTGGCTATGTCCCTCGCATGGGTTGTATTGTGAAAAAAAGGAAAAGAAAGTGGGTTATATTGTGGAGAGAAAAAGAAAAAAAATGTATAGGGATGATTGCAATCCTCTTCTTGATGTTAGCCATGTTATTAACTTAAAAAAAAAATAATTCCCTAATCATACTTTTTTTCCCGAATCATATTTGTTGAGTGAAATGGGCAAAAAGGTTTGTGTAGTTTCTCCATGTCTCCAGATGACAGAGAACTAGGCAAGATACATCAATTTCCCTCTACATAAAAGAAATAACCCATTCAACGTGCTAGAAACTTAATGAGATTTAAATTTTAAATTGACATTAACATGATGGAAGTGTTATGTTGACAATATTCATATGCATGAAGTAAATTAATACTAAATTAAACTAACACCAATGAGATTTAATTTTAAATTAAAACGAAATGGGTTTATATAATATTTATCCATAATGATTAGGATTTGTTCATTTTTATTCAGGTAACAAATTTGGTAAACAAGATTGTTTTTTCACTTATACAATGCAATTAAGAGATGCACAATGGAATTTTGGAGACATCAATTAACACTACCATATGAATTTAATTTCCTTTAAGAGGTGGAGGTCATATGAATTTAATTTCCTTTAAGAGGTGGAGGTCATATGAATTTAATTTCCTTTAAGAGGTGGAGGTCATATGAATTTAATTTCCTTTAAGAGGTGGAGGCCAGCTTACACTCGACAATGAATACAATATCCAATATCCACTATAGTTAGTATCGCGAAGCAATGATACTTTACCAAAAATGACGTGACAAAAAAATACAATATCCAATATCCATTATAGTTAGCATTACCACACATTGGTGCTTTACCAAAAATGATGTGACAGAAAAATACGGCCTATTATGTATTTTATTATTTACCATAGAAAAACACGACCTGTTATGTATTTTATTACTAGCATACCCCACCCAGGGGAAAGGAAACACTGAAGTGAATTGGTGTGGTTACTTTGCTTAAAGACCATGAGAGTTTGTTTTTGAGAGGACTTAAAGCGATTTAGCCACGGGTAGTTAATGGTCAAAGTTTTGGACCAATTATTTAGATCTTCATTCTCAGTTGTAGGTACATCTAATGCATCTAATGAAGCCTATA
>CBVK0100635352.1:0-11384 GCA_900067695.1 Picea abies | reverse complement strand
AATATTGTTGTTGATCTAGCTATAGTATTGAGTGAGGGATCATTGTATTGAGAGAGAGAAAGCCTTATGGTATTGTAAGATCTTCTATTGTGTGCGAAGGTCAAGTCTTGCAGCTGGGTGCCCAGGGAGGGGAGAGAAAGAGAGAGAAGAAAGAGGATCTGCTAGCTGAGAGCACATATAAGAACTGTATGCTTTACCTTAATAAATCATAAGCACAGTTCTGTGGATGTAGCCCTAGGGAGAGGGTGAACCACATACATCTGTTGTTGCATGTGATTGATGCTTTGATCTCTATCGTTGTTATATTGTTACCTGCCTTATTGTATTAGATCAAATCTATAGTTGTGATCTGCCCTTGTGCCAACACTTGTAATCCATGACTTATTTTAATATTGTGTTTAATATGGTACATAATTTACTATTTTCTTTGGTTGTTGTTGTGGCCATAACAACTCCCCTTATTTTTTCTTGGTCAAGCTAAAGGAAAGCCCCCATATTTAAATTTTTATTTTATTGTTTAATTTATTGTTTTGAGTTTCATATTGCATATATGCATTTTTCATTTTAGTTTTGTTGAGATTATTTTGTATATATTTATGTTTTATTTTCAATTTTATGCTTTTTGATCTTTACCTAGGATTTGCAAGAGTTTTGATGAATTGTTCTTTAATTAGATCAAGTACTATTTCAATGAATTCTTTTTGTTAATAATTTGGTATTTGATTTGCAACCCATTTTTGGAATCTTGATATGCAAAAGAAACTTTAAATCCATCACCCCTTAGTATTTTAGCCTTTAGATTTAATGATCACTGACAATGAAAACCTAAAATTCAACGTGTATCATATATCTGGAAATCTGGATTTCATTTTATTCATTAATTCTTAAATCTTATGGATCATTTATTTCATAATCCATAATCACCTCATGACACAGGTTTTCGCTTTACCAAATCAATTTCTTGGGTATATTTTTTCCTATTTGATCAACAACTAGTACTGTTTGACTTCATTCGGATTCAAGTTTTCAATTATTTTGGATTCCATATTTGAATCTAGATTTCAAATTAATCCCATATTTTCAAGTACATATTGAGGTAGGTTTAATATTAAGATAATAAATGGTGTGGATATGTTTATGCCTATTCAGGCAATGGATAAGATTATTAACTTCATCCGGATATGAGTTTTTATTTATTTGTAATATTCTCACATTTGTTATATTATGGATTCTAGATTTCAGTCTAGACTTCATATTAATCCCAGATATCCAAAATATGGACATCCATACTTTTATATAACATGCATTTAAACAAATCCCATATATCGGATTTAAACCTTTACGAAATCCAATTGGAAGTTTACCACCTGTCCACCTAAAACACTTCCTCTGACCATGAACTTGAGATGTCATTCTAGGAAGTTTACCACCTGTCCACCTAAAACACTTCCTTTGACCATGAACTTGACATGTCATTCTAGTATGATGTGGTGTTTGATATGGCATCCTATGTGGCATCTGAAATCTGTATTTTCATTTTAATAATCTCATTTATCTCATCCTTGATTCCATATTTGCTACATTATAGCAACCAAAATTTGACTTGTCATCTGCAAAGTTCCATACTTTCCCCAACCACACACAAACTATAGTGGGAGGCCTTTACATTATAAAACTATGGAAAAGAAATCCCACATTGCATGTGGGATAAGTCATCAAGCTTGAAATTTGACAGTTAATATTTCCTCTACGGGGTGATCAACGACTGTTGAGTCATGAGATTAAAACAAGGATTGTGCAACAAAAACTCCAAATTTGATCAAGAAATTTCATAGGGTTTTCATTAGATCTTTTGAGACGCTATAAACAATTGATTTTGCAATTTTTTTATTCATAGAGCCTTATTTATGAAATATGGTGTAATTTCATATTGGAATCAATTGTTGTGTTGGTTTCCTTATGTTTCATGTACTATATGGTGTGTGCTGAGGATATTGTGGTGTTTCATTCATAGGGTTTTCATTAGATCTTTTGAGACGCTATAAACAATTGATTTTGCAATTTTTTTATTCATAGAGCCTTATTTATGAAATATGGTGTAATTTCATATTGGAATCAATTGTTGTGTTGGTTTCCTTATGTTTCATGTACTATATGGTGTGTGCTGAGGATATTGTGGTGTTTCATTGGCTCCCCTACATTTTCCATTTTTGCATATGTAGTTGTTGGCTTGGATAGTTTTGTGTTCTTGGCTAATAATGGTTTCATTTGTTGGTGATGATGGTTTTGAGTTGAACCAGACCACACAAATTAAAATCGCAGTGGAAACCATGCCACATTTTGCTAAGGGCACTAGCCACCAAATCACTGAAGAAGGGGCACCAAATCACTCAAGAAAATGCCAACAAAACACAATAGAATGGTCATGATTTTATTGCAAATGAGGGCACAAATTTATAGTGGAAAGAGGGCATGTTTTTGCTTAAAACCTTGCCACCAAAGTGTAGTGGTAAAGAAACAAATTGCTGAAAAATGAAGCATGAAATCGCTGAAGGCAAAGGAAAAAAAACACAGTAAAAGGGATCACAATTAGACTGAGAATGATCATCAAATCATAGAGGTTTTTTTCCAATGAAATCATTGAGAAATTGGTTCATGTTTTCACTAGGAAAGCATAACAACAGTCTACAAAGAGACATACCATGGTTTTTTTGAGTAGATACGTGCCAATAAATTGCATAAACGTTCCATGAATTCATCGAGATTTGGGCCACAAAATATGGAAAATGGAAGCGTCTTCTTCATTCTTTCTTGAAGTAAATGCTATTAAAAGTCAAGGAAATTATATATATGGACTAGTGAGCTAGAGTTCCATGTGTTGCAGTCTCATACCCATGATTGTTGTAAGTGCGTATGTTCATTGAATTTTCTTGATGAATAAGAAAAGATTGAATCTGTGCAACTCTAGATGTATTGGGTGATAACCTCCATCAAACATAAACACTCAAGAGTATGAGACACCATGACCCTCTATTATCACTTCTTCAAACTTCACAAATTAGTGTGTTATAGCCTTAATCTCCACCCTATAGGTAAGAGAAGAAGCCATGAGAGGATAGAATACCAAATACATCTTATGCCTAAGGATTGAACCCTTTTTGAGCCCTTATTGACATCCTCACAGGTAACCTAGTGGACAACAAGCGAGACCCTTGCTGGACACTAGTGGCTCTTCAAGCGAGGCACTGCTACAATTCTAGAATTGAGGAGTTACGAGGTGATAGGTGAAGGATGAGTTGGATATTCATACCAAAATCCTAGGAACTCACATCATTCAAGTCTCTAGTGGCCTCTAGAATATATAGAAGCCTCTCCCAAGCCTCCTTCAAGAGCTCTATAACAAAGGAAAGCCTTGGGAAAGGGGAGAAATAATGGAATGGTAATGATATTCTACTCAACTACAGAGGTGTCCATCAACACAACTGAGAGTCAGTGAGCCTATCCTGACTAAGGAGATGCTAGGAGAGGCAAGGATCAAGGAGACTAAAGGAGGATGCATCTTCATCAAGTTGAGGTATGAATTAAGATGTATTCTCTATAATTTATTAATAGATCATTTGGTTTTCCCTCGTGAATGTCTGTATTTTATGCATATATATTCAGATCTGGTTTATATTTTTACAGATCAGGTTAGATCCAAGCTAGATATGGGATTCTAACACTAGGAAGACAAAACAGAACAATATTTTTTTTTCTTTGGTGTGCAAGAATTAGCTTGTAGAAGCTGGAGCTGAAACTTCAAGACTGCAACAACCAAGAAAACAATAAGGACAACATTTAGGAAAATATATGCCATTTTCCCAACTCCTTGTGTGTGATATTAGTGCTTGTTTCTAAGAGAACCATAGGAAATCTATCCCACTCATATCTAGGGTTTCTAGGAAAATTTAGATCTTATTGATCTGTTTAGTGAGATCCTTGTGAGAAAAAATCCCATAACATATCAATGAATCTGCTAAGGATTGAACCTAGAATCTCTGGTCTATCTCCCACTGCTAATGTATCTCCTATCAACATGATTTACTCATCTACTAGTGGATCCCTCTGGTCTTCTAATCCTTGGGTGCTACCTTGTCCCAAGGATGTTGATTCATATGGAGGAGCATCCATGCCACTCATCCTGGTAGAGATTGTCGATCAGAACAATACCATCAACTATGATGATATTGGTCAGGAACTCCATCCTCATATGGAGTGTGATCAACCTACTTCACCCGAATGAGATGTTGACTCTCAAGTTCACATGGCATCCTAGATTTAGATTTTCCTTTAGAAGAGGCCATCCTAGAAGTAATGGCTTCCATCAATAAGCCCGAGGAGGATGAGCATCATCTAGAATCCATCCTCCCTAGCTTGTAATTGGAAAGAGTTAACATGACGAGTCTTGACCTGATACTAGGGGAATTTTCTAGGGCATCCATTAGAACCCCTAGTCTCAATCCTTTTCCACCTCAGTTTTCTTTTTAAGAACTTTCCACAAAATTCTCTACTACCCCTTCCCTCAAGGATTCACATTTCGTACTTCCTTCGTGTCTTGATGGATCCCATAAAGGAGATTTCGTATCTCACAAAACCACTCATGATGAGTATCTTCAACTATAGACATTCCCCCTATATGGTGAGTCATATGATGCCAACATCAGTCCATGAGTTCATTGTTTATGAAAAGGATCCTTGGCTTGAGCCTTGCAATGGGATCTACTTTGTGTAAACCATCAAGATGTGTAGTGCCTTGTACATAGGTGTGTGGTGTGAGTGATTTTTGATCCATATTTTATGAGCATAATGAAATGAAAAAATATTATTATTATTATTATTATTAACACATATACACAATGAAAAATAATATAGATACAATAAAAATGGCTTCTATTCAATGAAGAAATATGTTGAAACTGTAAAATGTAGATTGAAAACAAGCTTGCTAGAATGGTGGTGACGTATCTTTGAGAAGAGATGTGATGAAAATGCTCATTCACAAGAAGATGAGTACAGTGAGGCTATGAAATCATTTTTACAATAAAAATGAATTCCAAAACCCTAAACATCCAAAAACCTAACCCTAGGAGATGAAATGCCAAAAGTCATGTGGGCCCCATTGGGGTAAGTTGGTACATCAACTTCATGGGGTTGTAAATTTTGCATACGATCTTCGTTTAGGAGCATGATAGCCCATTGGAAAGTTCTATCCGAGGAATACACATTATGCTGTCAAAGTCTAACTTGTTTATAGTTAGACTATGGTGATCCCTAAAAACGTTGTTTAGGGCCTTAAAACGACCCCAAAAGTTTAGGACCCGAAAACTAGGAAAAAACTTCCAAACTTACAAACTGCCAAGACAAGCTAGTTGCAATAGGTGGGTAACCATCAATATCCACTTGGATCAATCCTACCCCCTTAGGAAGCATCGGTCTCCATTGCATTGAGTTTCCCCATCAGATGAGGAAATTTCTGCCGAAGTTGGACCTGGGTGAGTCACTTGCTTGGTGCAGGAGTTTCCCTACTTTGACAACCCAATAAATATGGATTCTCTGCTGGTGAGTTCCCTTGACCTATGTATCCAAGATGTGATAATTGGAATCCTATTCCATGCAATCATGGTTGGGATTGTTGGCACAGGGGCAGACCCAGGGTTCAACACTCAACAACGCACCAACAAAACCCTAACTACCAAGACCCAGGGTTCAACACTCAACAACGCACCAACAAAACCCTAACTACCATCCCTTTCAACAACACCTATGGAGCAGGTGAAGTCTCACCTAAGGTAGAAGCAGGGGGGGTTACAGGATGCAGGTGTCTGTAACCAAGCTGGGACATAGATCTGTGATAATAACACTTCGCATGGTTCTCTACTAACACTCAAAAGATGAAATGCATTAGTTCATTAGCTTTATTAACATTGCATAATGTACCCAAAGATAGATCAGTGCAGTAACGATAAATATTAAGCACTTCAACCACTTAGCACATAGCACTAAGTTAGATCTAACATTCATTTATCTTAAAACAAGTAAAGCACTAAGCATCAATAGATCTATCTATCATACATAATAATCAAAGCACTGAGAAGATTCATAACATAAACAACACAACACAGAGCAAACCAAAGACACAAGATATATGTGGTTCACCCCAGTGTGGGGCTACGTCCACCAACTTCTTCATCTTCTTTATTATTCGTCAATCTCTTACATTCCACGACTCCTGTGCATTAAGCCACGGAGTCGAGCTTCGCGTAGAACATGAGATCTGGGCACTAAGCACCAGATCCTCCTTCCAATCTAGGCCAAGGCACATAGCCAACTTTCTATCATGCACAAATCCTTACACATAGACATTCCCTTGCACAAAGCCAATTGAAATACTTGCACCTAGACACTTATTTTCTCTTCTTCTACCATACATTCTTACTTATTTATACTTTTAAATTCCCTTACAATAAGGCCTAATCATGGGTAAACCCCATTGGACGACATCCCATAACCCATTACAAAAACCCTAAATAAACCCTTAACAGGTCCACATAGCCTGCAAAATAAGTGAGATCTGCGATCTCAGCTTCACTTAGGTGCTCCATCTTCGACCAACCTATCGAAGTCCAAAAGTGGTCCAAACCTGACCAAGGTTTCCTCAAAACTTGGTTGAGGGTAAACAAAGATCTATTGGTGTCAATTGTTCTGCTATCTCTTAAGTTTCCAACATTGGTGGAAAATATGGCCGAAGGAGATCCACATTGAATACTGGGTGCAAGCCAAGGAAGGGGGGAATGTTGATCTCAAAATAATTGTCTCCCATAGCCTTTGTTATGGTGTAAGGTCCATAGTGGAGTGGACGAAACTTCCTATGGGGCCCTGTAAGGTGTTCTTTCTACAAGTGCAACCAAACTTTGCCTCCCACCTGAAACTTGTGTGGCACTTGGTGTTGATCATGGCACTACTTGTACTTGGAATTAGACTTTTGTAACATATCTTTAACCTATTGGCGGATGTGTTGGATCCACTCAATGAACCGGTTGGCTTTGTCATCTTCAGTTTGAGCATGGGATGATTCTACTTGGGTGGTCACAAGGGGTAGTGCAACATCCATGGGACCCAATGGTTGAAATACAACCCCACCTGAAAGGGGTTGTGGCCAGTTGAACTATGTATGGCTCTGTTGTGCAAGGGTGCTTGGAATTTCTCATGCACAGGATATGCATGATCATCCATTTTGTTAACACATAGGATGCGTAGGAGTCAAGGTCTAGAAATATGATCAGAGTACAATTACAAAAGTCTTTCATTCATGATGGTGGTTGTCATCATTAGCAGGAGAGGGAAATTTTTGGTCATATATATCTCTTAGTTTAAAGCCTTATGTTGTATTTGTTACATGTTGTCATCATCCAAATGCAAGCTTATAATTATTTCTTGTAACTACTGTATATTGTTGCAAATTGTTACATATTTTTTGTGCTGCAAACTCTTTGCACTTATCAAAATCCTACAATATTGGTATCCTAAACTTTGGCAATCTTCAAATTTGTTATATTATACCCAAAAAGAGAAAATTGCAGTTTCCTCTTGCAACAGTAACCTCATCCACTATATTACTGTGCACTGCGAACTTAACAAGTGTGCTACAAACCATCTATTTTACATAGATTTGCTTCAATTTTTGCTTGTCTGCAGTTTCATCCAGTTGACTTTATGTTTCTCTTTTCTCACTTCTTACTTGCATCCTTTTCATCCTCACACTATTGTTGTGCATAAATTATTCATTCAAGTAAACCTTAAGTTGTTCCATATCTGTAAACAAACCCTAAATTTTATGTTTTTATTACATATCTCACAACAAATTGTCATAAGAAGACTAAGAGACAACTTAAGGATGCAGGAATTGAAAATGACAAATTGAAGAAGGAAAATTTGGAGGCCCAAATCAAGATAAAGGATATGTTAGACCTATATGAGGAGACTATTGATAAAGAAAGATACATGGATAATAGGTCTTTACCCCTTCATACAAAACTTAAGAATGTGTATAAACATAATAGATCTTGCCAAGACGAGATCAGGAAAGTGAAAGCAGAGTTCCAACGCTTCAAAGAGATTGTAGCAAAAAGGAATGTATATATATTGGCTAAGGTGGATACTAGAAGGAGTACCAGGAAAAGATAAATATAGAACACTATTTCACATCAACATCATTTTTGTCGTGGTTCACTTTTTTCATACAATTATAACCTGAGTAATGATTTTGGGTTTTGAGCTAAGATTACCATATTCATATGATTTCTAAAGGTTACTTCATGTTTCAAGAGGTTTGTAGCAGGCTATGGAAGTTTTTTTCCAAATTATTATGCAATTTTTAAAGGTTGGAATTGTTTTGGAGGTAAAAAGGAACCTACATGAAAGTTCACAGCACGTATTGTCAAAGGCGCTGCGAACTGGTAATTTTGGGACAGTTTGCAGTGAATTAGTACACAACAAAGTTATTTTTTCATCATAAATTTAAATTCATGATCTGGGTTCTTCCAAAATATTTTATGGAGATTAATCATAATATGTTGGAATTTCTGACCAAAAATCAGCCTAACCCAGTTTGTTGTTTGGGAGAAAAGTTGAAATCATCATCTATAGGAAAGTTTGTAGCAAATCCTGAAATTGTACTGCAAACTCTAACGATTTGATAAATCCGAGTTGTAAGAGAGATACCACCTATCTGAGGGGGTTCAAATGGTCTCCTAGAAGGTATTTAGACATGATTTACATGTGTTCCATCGCCAGATCAAGCAGCATGACCTATTTCAAAAGGAATTTATCACAATATACAAGATCCAAAAAAATAGGTGCTAGGTGGATTTTATGTTTCAGCTTGTTGTAACATCTCCTAAAGAAAAGGGAAACCAATGCAACCACTTGTGATTCGACCTCTTTAGAGTAGTAAGGATTGATACACTATATATAGCAATGGTTTTTTTGAGGAAAGGGTTAGATTCATGATCCAAGAGAGGATAAAGATGGAGGAGCAATTTAGTTGCTTATTTGTAAGCCTGAGGGCCTATTTGTAATCACATTTTTCTTCCATTAAAGATTCATGAGAGTTGTTTCTCAGATTGTATTCTTTGTTTTCCATTTCTTTTGTTATATTCTTGCTTGAATATATTGCATGTTTTGAGGATCAAAGGTTTTCTTTGTTTAATAGATCCCTGAGAAACAAAGGATCTGTTGTAGTTGTCCTGTTAATTATTGTTTTTGTTCAAGCATTTTTTAATCTATTATGCAGAGAGTATATTTTTTTAGTATACATTCTTCTTTTTGTTCACTTTCCTTTCTTCTAATCATCATCATATAATCTCTTAACCTGATATTTAGCTTGATTGCCTTTAATCTGCAGAGTGGTTTTGACCCCATGCCCAATGGTAGATCACTGATATACAATGAGTCTGTTGCCCTCTTTCTTGTTCTTTTTTATTGATCCACCTAATTTAAATTGATTTAATTTTTCAAATTATGATGGGTATTAGGCTTGTTATTAAAGAAGTCTAAGAACAACTCTTGGTGCTAACATTTTTGGCACCATTTCTGTGGATGAAGTTGAATATCTTCACTGGGAGAACACCACTGATTAGATCTAGCTTTGGATGGTGAATTGAAGTTGGAAATATTCAGATTGCATCATTCACCTAGAGACTCCACTCCATGAATAAATTATCTGTTGAAAACTTCATTGATTCAGGACGACAAAGGCCATGGAGTTTATCTTGGCACAGAGGTTTGCACCTCTCAATTTTTCAGTTGTCCCTAGTTTTCCAAATATAGTTCCTCCTCCATCAGATTGGATGGATTATTTTCTTGTTTTCAAAGAAGAGAAGGAGGATAATCATGCCCAACAT
Organism: Picea abies; assembly: GCA_900067695.1. Taxonomy (NCBI): domain Eukaryota; kingdom Viridiplantae; phylum Streptophyta; class Pinopsida; order Pinales; family Pinaceae; genus Picea; species Picea abies. Next base: position 1,443 of record CBVK0100635352.1, on the reverse strand, counting down.
ATTGTTACATTTCATCAATTCATGGATCAACTAGGAATACTTCACGAGAATGTATTGATGAAAATGTTCATGTACTCTTTAAAGGGTGATGCACGAGAATGGTAATTTTCTCTTCCTACTTCTATCATATCTTCCTTGAGAGATTTCCATGTTGCTTTCAAAAAATGTTGTAAAAGGTATTATTCTGCTGACATACTTCTTGAAGATTGTTGTGAACAGTTTGAGTCTTGTAATCAACAGACAATAGAATGTATATCTTGTGATGAGATTTATGAAGATCTTATTGAAAAGGATATTAAGGAAGAGTTAGTTCTTTTAGAAGAAATTTCAAACTCTTCTATGCAAGAGGAGCTTGAAATTTAAAAAAAAATAATGATATTGAAAATGATAGCTTGGCTGAAACAAATGATGATGAACCATTGAATAATCCTCATGTACACTCAGATGGCTTTGTTGAATATCATGAACACATAGTTATCCTTTATTCTGGAAATGTTGAACAATAGATTCAAGATTTCATGAAGTCTGAAAATGATATCCTTAAGCCAGAAGAAGAAGAGATCATCGATGTAGAGAGTTCCTTTTCTTCTTATGGATCACATTGAAGATTCAATTTCTTCTTGTCTGTAGTTTCATCCATTTGAATTTTTGTTTCTCTTTTCTCACTTCCTACTTGTAGCATGTTCATCCTCACACTATTGTTGTGCATAAATTATTCATTCAAGTAAACCCCAAGTTGTGCCATCTCTGTAAAGAAACCCTAAATTTAATGTTTTATTACATATCTCATAACATACTTTCATAAGAAGACTCAAGAGACAGCTTCAGGATGTAAGAACTGAAAATGACAATTTAAGAAGGAAAATTTGGAGGCCCGAATATGCTAAAGGATATGCTAGAGGGTGAAATCATGAAGATGGGTTGCACTCTTGCTTGTTTTATGAGATAAAAAACTGTATTTTCACAAGTTATTCAACTTCCGGCATACACAAGTATTTTTTTTATTTAGAATTTCACTTTATAGTAAAAACAAAACTTGTGAAAAATTGTGTTAGCTTTCCAATGACTATTTTTCGATTTTTTTTTATCACGATTTGATATGTCAATTTGACAATTGTTTAACAGTATGTTTCTTAAACATGAAATGAATGATAATGAGTTACTTATTTCTAAAACAATGTATATATTATTAAACTTATGTTTTGAAGAAACAAAATATACTGTAACAATCTATAAAGACTCTATTTTATTATGACTATTATTTTGAATTTAACGGATGAATATTATAATTTCTAGAATTTTTTTATGTTGACCAAGCTAAAAACGTTGCAGAGTTTAAAAACAAGTTTTTCTACACCTTGTATCTATCTTAATTTTTACCTAAAACTAAAATTTAAATATACCATTTTGAAAAGAACAGTTTAAGGATTATGAATATATTTT
>CBVK0100635351.1:0-11384 GCA_900067695.1 Picea abies | reverse complement strand
AAAATCCCGACTAGGTTAAATTAATATTTTCGTCGATATTGCGATGAACTTTTGTGGCAATAGCGACGAAAACCCGCCCTATTTAAAAAAAATATGAAACTAGTAGAGGCGTGAAATTTTTTCGTGGAATAATCCACCCATATGTAGTAGTGATGTGTTCTATACTATTAATAGCACACTAGTGTGATTGAAAGCACACTAGTGTGGTTGTTAATTCAAAATGCACCGAGAAACAATTTAATTGACATAGTGCATATGCAAACTTCAACAATTAAAGTTTTGCAAAGGTTGTTCTTTACGAAGGCAATCACTTTTATGTGCATCTCATAATTTAGCGCATGGATTCAATCCTCTACCACTTTCCTAATGCTTTGCCTCACATCTCCCTCTCTGTGGGCCACTCGAATTTATTCAATGATATCGTCCTCACCATTCCTATAGCCATAATATGAACTGACATCAATTCGCTTGTAAATAACATACCTACACCTCCTCTTCTTCGCCTCAAGGGGGATTATCAAATAGCTCTTTAAGGATGGAGAGGAATTTCATAGCCCCAAAGTATCTGTAACAAGACCCCTTGATGGTGGCACCGGGCACATCCACTTTGTTCCTTTCCAAGTCTGCCATCTTGGCCCCTAATTTGGCATAATTAAGACTGCCAGGATCTACGATCAGAGCTTCCTAGTGCCCATTTTCCACGATCAATACGAAATGACCTTGGTGGATGTATTAATTATAATACCGTGTCAACCTCAAGAATGGCCTAAGGTCCATATTGTATATTTAATAGAAGTTAAGGAGCACATTTGGAAAAACAATTGATGATCCATAAGCTTTGTCAGCATGCCTTATCACTAAATATTAAGAATTATCTTGGCCTCAACCTACTCCTCCATGAGATCCTCACTCGTGTACTTACTAAGAAGCTCATGTTTCTTCTTCTCCACAACCATGTGCTCGATTGATTTCTCGTATGGAAGGGGCACATGGGAAAAAAACTATCGCTCTCTTTGTTGTTGGTTTCCCTTGTCCTGCTCTCCCATTTCCTCCTTCACATCCTCCTCTTCCTCTAATAGGATTGGTTTAATGGAAAGGACCTCCTCGCTATTGATCATAAACATGGTATCCCTCTAGATATACTCGATCCTTTTCCACTCCCTCAGCGCTCTGGCCTCCATCTCATCCTCCATGGGCCACTCAACTTTGTTCAAGATATTGTTCTTGTTATCCTTGTAGCCATAATAACTGACATCAATTCACTTTTAAATTACATACCTATACCTCATATTCTTTGCCTTTAGGGTCTTATCAAATATCTCTTTGATGTCGGGGAGGAATTTCCCAGCCCCAATTGTACAATTGATTGCTGGAAGATGGCATGTTACAATATTCCAACAACCAATTGTACAATTGGGGCTGCAAAATTCCTCCATGATGTCAAATAGCTATTCAATAATCCCCACAACACGAAGAAGAGGAGGTCTAGGTATGATATTTACAAGTGAATTGATGCCAGTTGTTATGGATACAGGGATGATGAGAACACTATCTTAGAGAAGGTCGAGTGGCATGCAAAGTGGGAGATGTGGACCAGAGTGCATAGATAGTGGTAAAGGATCAATTCTATTAAGAGGGAGGCTAGGTTGATGATCAAACATAGGGAGGTCATTTCCATTAAGATGGTCCTATTCGAGAAAGAGGAGAATTTGGCAAAGAAATGGGAGAGTGGGACAAGGGAAACAAGTAGTAGAGAGAGTGAGACTTTGTTTCCCATGTGCCCCTTCTGGATGAGAAATTGATCAAGCACATGGTTGTGGAGAAGAAGAAACATGAGTTTCTTAGTAAGTACAGAAGTGAGTATCTCATGGAGTAGTAGGCCGAGTCCAAGGAAATTATTAATATTTAGCAATAAGGCATGTTGACAAAGCTTATGGATCATCAGTTGTTTTTTCAAATTTGTTTCTTAAATTCTACTAAATATACAATATGGACCTTAGGTAATTCTTTAGGTTGACACAATATTATAATTAATACATCCAAAAGGATCCTTTCTTGTTGATCAGGGAAAAGAGGCATTGGGAAGCTCTGATCGTAGAGCTTGGAAATCCTTATTATGCCAAAGTACAGGCCAAGATGATGGACTTGGAAGGGAACAAAGTTGATGTTCTTGGTTCCACCGGAAATGACCCCAATTATTGATACTTTGAGGCTACAAAATTCCTCCCAAGCCTCAAATGGATATTTGATAAGCCCCCTTGGGGAGATGAATACGAGGTGTAGGTATATGATTTACAATCGAATTGGCGTTGATTCATATTATGGCTACATGAATGATGAGGACAATATATTGGATAAATTTGAGTGGCCCATGGAAGAGGAGATGTGAGGCAGATCACTGAGGAAATGGTAGAGGATTGAGTCCATGCACTAAATTATGAGAGGCACTAAAGAGTGACCTCTATTTTTTCCTCCACAAAACAAAACCTCCACAAAATTTAATTGTGGAGGTTTGCATATGTAGTTTGTGAATTAAATTGTTTTTCTTTTGGTTGTTGTTGTTGCTACTACTGTGCTCGTCATCGTCGTCGTCATATATGATTCACATAAAATTATTTTTAGGAACATATATATAGATAAAAAAAAAATTATAAAACACAAACATATATAACTAATTTATATTTATCAAAAACTGAAATTAATTTCTATTTGCAAAAAAAAATGAAAAGGTAACCAGTGCTATTACAAAATTTATTAAGCATTGTTACCAATGCTCGATGTTAGACATAAGACATTGAATAGTTGTGTGTTAAATCTAATGCATCGATGCTTCATTGTTAGTAGAAAACCGATATCTATAGCGATGGATTGTGTTATATAACGTATTGGTTACAAATCATCCTACAAAACGCATTGCGATGTCATCTTACATATGAACTGTGTAATGCGGTGTGGTTGGTTCTACAAAATGCATCGCCTTGCTAGAATTTTAATTGATAAACCAAGTGGTGCGCTTTGTTATATAAAAAGCACCGGTACTCTATGTTCACTGGAGCACCGGATGTTTTTTAATGGTGTGTTTTCTTTTATGATGCACCAGTAACGGGCACATTTTAAAAGATGTACCACTATGATAATTTTTTAAATATTTGTTTTGGTGCAACTCTATTAACAACACCAGTGCGTTTTGTTGAATTTAACACATCAACACTCCATTTTTATCTCTGTGTGGGATTTTTTCCAGCACATTTTTCTTATAATGCACCGATAATGGGGCATTCCATAAGATGAACCGCTATGGTAAATTATTATATATTTTTCTTGATGCCTTGCAGTACATAGCACTGATGTATTGTATGGATTTGGCGAACCTCCAAGAATTTTTTTTGTAATAGAAAATTGGGTGGTGTGATCGATTGATAGAATGCATTGGTGTGTTTATATTATTGGTGCACTGCCACAAATCTTAGTGGTTCTTACCATAAGATGAAATGCACTGCTAATTTGTGAAAATTAGACCTGATGCCATGTTCTTTATATCACCAGTGCGTCATTTGTACTTAGGGGCATCGCTACGTTAAATTGTTTTATTGCAAATTAAGCAGTGTGATGTGTTAATATAAATGCACTGGTGTTACCATGTTATTGGAGCATCGATGTTTTTTTTAATGTGTGTTGTGTTGTCGAGAGCACCAGTAACAGGCCATCCAATGAGATGCCCCACTATGCCACAACATTCAATATTTTTCCTGGTGCGGTTATTTTAACAACACCAGTGCATTTGGTTAACATGAATGCATTGTCACTCCAAATTTTATGGAAAGTAAACTTAGCAGTGCACTTTGTCTAATCAAACACACTAGTGCTCCAGAGTTTCCAAAGCACCGAAATTTTGTTTAGTGGTGCATATTCTTTTATAACACACTGGTGCATTTGTTGGACCTATGTGCACCTATATGTTTAATTTATTTATTGTAAATTAAGTAGTGCAATGCATTACTATGAACGTTTTGCTACTACCATGTTATTGGAGCACTCGTTTTTTTTTTAGCGGTGTGTTGTGAAGTCTATAGTACCGATCATGGGGTGTCAAATGAAACTGCCCGCAATGTCAAGTCGGTAAATATCTGTACCGGTGCAGTTTTGTTAATATCACTAGTGCATTTGTTTAAAATGTTTGCACCACTGAGTTAAATTTTATGAGTCATCAACTTAGATGTGTGCTTAGTTAAATGTAACTCATTAGTTCTCCTGTGTTCAAAAATCATTGGCATGTTGTTTAGCGGGCCCTATATTTTATAATGCATTGGGTGTGGGGTGTTAAAAATGATGCATCTCTTAAGTACAATTAGTGTGAATGAACCAATTGTAGTGCTTACTTTGAAGTTAGCACAACACACACCGCATTGGGGTGAGCCGAATCGTAAAGGTGCACTTCGCAAAATTGGAAAAAAAAATGGAAAAGGGGCCAAATTTCAAGCTAAATTCAAATTTTAATCTGATGAAAATGAAATTGGGAAGGTAATAAATAATTTACCTAGAATCTTATGTCCCAAGAAGGCATGGTTCCACCATTGATAGGAAATGAAAATTTGTGGTAACTTCCAAAATTTGGAAATGTGTGGAATCTACCAGTAGAGCTATCCAACTTGCCGAAGAGCACCATAAACAAGGCATCTTTAAAAGGAGAGTGATCATCAATGCTTTATTTAGAGTTTAGAAGCATGAGATGAGGCATCACAATGAAAATTGGTCTCAATTTTTTTTTATTTACCCTATTACGGTGCGTTTGACGACAATCATATGCACTGGGTCATAATATTCAACAACACTGGTGCATTTTGATTGGTGCTTTTTATTTTTATTATAACATATGATAGTACGTTTGAGAATTTAAGAATTAGTGTGTTATGATTTATGTGTGCACCGGTGTGTATGTACCCTACAAGCACACCGGTAAAAAACCCTCTACGAAAAACTTTGATTGTCCCCCTTCGCTAATAACCTCTTGTCACACCCTCACATCCAATGCCTAAGGAAGAAATGACCTGGTTGCACCCAAGTCACCCAATGGCTTGAGGAGCTATGTGGCATCGCAAATTTTCCAAATTGTGGCGAGACCAGCCCGAGTGTACTCGGCTTAGACTACACCTAACACTTAGAATCTTTATTAAGTTCAATTATGAAAAACATTCAACACTTAGACAATTCCACAAGTAACAAGTCTATGAAATGTACACAACAATATTTGTGTAGAGAGTTGGGTGGCCAAACCGTCCTCACACCTGAAGTACAAGTTAAAATGAATGATTATAACAAGTGTGTCGAGCATGTAGCTTGTACTGAACTGAAGAAGCTTACAAGGAGTGTGCGCCCCAAAGATGTATACAATCATAAAAATGTCCAATACAACTTGTATCCACAGAGTTTCCTTCTTCATCATAACATACTTCCATTGTACCTTGTGCACCTTTCCAAGTTCGTCTCTCTGTGCCCAAGATCAAAGACTTCACCAACCACTGTCTTTTCCTTCGTTCCTGCATCACACCTTTGCCTCTATGTCCAAAGTTGTCTCTACCTAAAACCCAACATAGACGCACCATAGACTTAGTCAAAAAATTTCCTTCACCAAAACTTTGGTTTTCCTTCATGTGTTCCTTATGCTAGATATAACATTGATCGCCCAACTTTGTCCAAGTCTATGTCAATTCATCCCATGCGATTCTATTTCCTTGGACAAATTTCTTGATCATAATTGATTTGCTTGATAATCTTATTTTTTTCACCTCCATGCCCTTTTATATGTGTTGGATCTAAAGTGAAGCATTGCCTTGGTGAACCAATGTGTCTATTGATGCATCACACCCTTTCGCAAGGTTAGACTGACCCAAGTGTGGGCGCCCTCGAAAAACTTGCCAAGATAACTGACTGAGCTCCCCATTCCTTCATCTGTATGACCTCCATGCTTCCAATCATTCTCATGTTCATTTGTTTGTGCTGACTCACCAATATTTCGACATGATCCCCCATCCATCCAACCGACCTCTCATTTGGGTGCACGTGTCACTTAGATGATTTAGGGTGACTCATCTAGTCACGCATTCCCTTACCTTAGTTGACTTTTCTATGGTGATGTTCCCAAGTCTCCGCCCACAACCTTCATCAAACTGACCGATCATTTTAACTTGTGTCACAAGCATCGTACCATACACTAGCATCTATGTCACATTTCAGTTGAGTCACTCCTTGGTGCATCACGTGCTCAAGATGACCCCGACTCACCCGATATATGAAGAAATCACATATCCATGTGTGTCGAGTGTCCTTCCTACTCGGTTTTATGCTATTCAGTTCATGGTGAGAGGGTGGTCACTTGGGCTTGGTGCTCTAGGCCTTACACCTCCGTTATAAACAAAGAAGGGATAAAGTTCTGTAAAAACCTTTGCTAGAAGGTGTTCTCCTTGTAGTGATGATAAATATTATTCATTTGATTATTTCTATGGTTTACTGATTAGGGCACATGAAAAATTGATTGATGATTCAGGGAAACTTAAGGTCAAGAAACATGCCTATTTTATAAAGGGAAAAGGTCAACAAAATTAGGTGTTCTCCTTGTAGTGATGATAAATATTATTCATTTGATTATTTCTATGGTTTACTGATTAGGGCACATGAAAAATTGATTGATGATTCAGGGAAACTTAAGGTCAAGAAACATGCCTATTTTATAAAGGGAAAAGGTCAACAAAATTATAGAGAAAGAGATCAATAATGTAGCCACTAAAAAGAGTGTGATTGCATTAGCCAGACTATTCAAAAGAATCATGGTGATTAAACTTCGACTAAGAAAGGTAGAAAGAAGAATTCCTATTGTTATTGCAAGAAAGTAAGAAATATGGAGAAGGCTTGAAGGTATAAGACAAAGGACTTGGTGGAGAAAGTGAAGAACCTTGATAGAGACTTGTCAACTGGAAGATCAACCAACTTATAGAACCAAAATTCAGAAGGTAAGTTAGATAACTATACATTTTTGGTTAGTGCTTCTCAAGCCTTTCATTCTCATACTTCTCAAAGTGAATGGATATTCAACTTTGGTTGCACCCATCATATGGCTAAATATGCTTCTCTCTTTTCTACATTAAAAGAGGCTACATAAAAAAAAATATTTGTAGTAGATAATTATGCACTTACTATTGTTTGGTTGTGGAAAGGTTGATTGTCAAAATGGTGTGATAATTGATGTGTATCATGTACCTAACTTGGGTGCCAATTTTTTGCATATACCCCAACTAACTTAGACTAGCAAGAAGGTAGTGTTTTGGCTAAATTGGTTTGTTTTGAAGGATATGCACAAAAAATTTGTTGTTGTCACCAAATATTTCCTTGATTTGAAGGATAGTCTATATAATTTATGTGACTTTCCCAAGAAATACCTAGGATCGACTACACTCATAGCTCACATTGATGACCAAAGAAAAATTTGGAATGAATGACTCAAACATTTTAAATTTCGAAGCTTGAAACTAATGGTGAAACACAACACGGTTACTAGACTACCTAATGTTGTTCCCCTTGATGAATTATGTCAAGGATGTATGTTTGACAAGCATCATCAATTTTCTTATGAAACAAGGAAAAATTGGTGAGCAAATACCTATCTAGAACTTGTATATAATGACCTTTGTTTCATAAACAAACCATCTCTAGCTAGTGCAAGGTATGTATTGACTTTCATTGATGAATTTTCTAGGTATACTAGAGTATATTTATTAAAGAATAAGTGTCATGTCTTTGAAAATTTCAAGGAATTTAGGGCATTGGATAAAAATAAATATGATCAACCTATGAAATGCTTAAGATCATACAACGGAGAAGAATATGTAGGAAAGGATTTTGAAAATTAATTTTCAAAGAATAATATCTCCAGGAAATGGATTTGTGCCTTACAAACCTCAAAAAATGGCATATTTGAAAGAAAGAATCATACTTTGGTAAAAATGGTGCAATGTTTACTTCAGGCCAAAGGTCCATGGACTAAGTTTTGCAAATGATCTATATTTCTCAAACTATTTTTTAAATTTTATTCCTACTAAATTTGTATGGGATGTAACTCCGTTCAAAATATGGAGTATAAGAAAATCCTCAGTCAAGCATATTACAATATTTGGATGCATGACATGAGATCACATTTCAGATGATAAAAGGAAGAAGTTGGATGTGAAGAGTCATGATTGTATCGTGATGGGCTACTATGAAGAGTCGAAGGCCTACATGTTGTTTGAAATTATTAAACATGAGATTATCTGCCTAAGAGATACTATCATTGATGAGAAGACCTCGGGTATCGTTATGTTGAATTCTTCTTCTAGCTTGTTGAGCAGTGATCCTCTGGAAATTCTAGAGAATTCTAGATCGATTGACTACTTTACAAGACAATTCACTGGCCAATTAACTTATTTTCTTGAATCAACCTACAATCGACCTTCCACAGTAGAATCGACTGTGAGCTTTGGGACCCTTGTTCAATGTAGAAATGACCATCTTAGTACATGAACCCTTCAACAAATCCTATTTGTCTTCTTAGATTTTTTACCAGGACAACTAAATCTATTGGAATTGATGCAAGAGATATCAATGACTCAAGAAAAAATAAAAGTTAGAAATAACATGTTAGTGTTTCTCTAATGGTGCATACGATAGAGGCATGTGATCTAGAGACATATGCAAGTGCACATGATTGACCTAAATGGGAAAATGCTATGGTTGATGGATATCATTCCTTGATGAAGAATGACTTATGGGATTAGTTCCTTGACTGAAAGGAAAGAATGTAGTGAAATGTTGATGGGTCTATACGACCAAATTCATATTTGAAAGACATAAGTCTCATTTGATAGCTAAGGTATTTTCTTAGCAAGAAGGCACCAACTACACTGAGACCTTTTCCCCAGTTGCAAATATGAACTCTCAATCATCTGATTCTTTCACTTGTTTCTTTATTTGGATGGGAGGTATATCAAATGGATGTCAAAAGCGATTTTCTACATGGTGATCTCACTAAATATATTTTTATGGAGAAACCCATGTTTTTGAGAAGGATGGTAGTCTTATGTGTCAACTAAATAAATCCTTATATGGTTTGAAACAGGCCCCTAGGTCATGATATGAGAAGACTAATTTCTTTTTCCTCAATCTTGATTTCAAATGCTTTGAAATTGGATCAATACATCTATGTATTGTATGTATGTAGATGATATTTGAATCATAAATGCTTTTTCAATGGTGAAACATTAATTGTTGCATTGTATGTAGATGATCTATTCATTACTAGAAGCAATGCTAATTTAATTTTGGGTTTGAAGAAACATTTAGAAAAGACATTTAACATGACTATCCTTGGTATGTTGCATTTATTTTTGGGCATCCAAGTCTTGCAAAATGGATGATCATATATTTATTTATCAACCTAAATATGTGTTGAACCTTTTATAGAAGTTCAGGATGGAAGAGTGTAAACACTATGCTACATCTTATCAATCGGGAATGAAGCTAACCAAGGAGTGTGATTTTCCAAAATTCAATGCTACAATCTATTGATAGCTTGTCGATATCCTTATCTATTTAACTCACAATTGACTAGATGTTTCATTTGTTGTCATTGCGATTTCTTTGTTTATGCGGGATATATGAGAGGGTCACCTTAAAGCCACATAGATAATTGTTTATTATATAAAGGTAAATTACCAACTTGGTATAAATTATTGTAGTGACAAAAGTGAACTAGTTAGTTGGATACCTAACTCAAATTGGGATGGAGAAGGAAACGATAGAAACTCTATATCTAGATCTATATTTTAACTTGGCTCCGACCATTGTTTGGTATTTTAAAAAGAAGAAGGTGGTCTCCCTTTCAACCACAAATGTAGAATATCATGGTGCTACATGCTATAACAGAGGAAGTATGGATTCAAAATTTCATGGGTGAACTTGGTTTTCCAATTGAGACATATTCTGTGGTATATTGTGAAAATAAAAACATGATACAGGTTGTAGAGAATCATGTTGCACATATAAATGAAGCATTTGGATATTCATGCTTATTATTCAAGACAATTAGTACAAGAAAATATTAGGAATCATGTTTATTACAAGAAAAAATGATCAGGTTGTTGAAGTATTTATGAAGCCTCTCTCAAAATATAGGTTTGTGAAACTTCGAGCTATGTTTGGGCTTCAGGAAGATACAATTATAGGGAGGTGTACATAAGGGATTTCACCTCTTGAATATCCAAATTGTTGTACCGATGAGAAGGTGTTGGAACAACAAGATATGAAGGTTCACCACACCTCTAGATCTTCTAGATACAATCGATAATCAACTAGGAGAGTCGATTGAGTGGTTGACTAAGGGACTAACTGGATGGTCAACTAGGCATTTCATTTTTTAGGTAATTAGAACACTAACTGGATGGTCAACTAGGCATTTCATTTTTTAGGTAATTAGAACAAAGCATTCGATTGGTGCAAAGTACAAGGTAGAAATTAAGTATTTTATCATGTGCCCTCACCAATTTATGTGGTATCTTAGCTTCCTCACTTCTAGGAACTTGGTTACACCTTGGTGCTATATAACATGGACTTATGGATCAATCCATATATCCGTGAAGTGTGAATAATCTATGTGAGATATGTGTTGTGTATGGAAAAATTTTGGTTTCTTACATTGTTGAATGATGAGATATGCTTGAGTACTTAAGTGTTGTAATGGTGTCTTTGGAAACCAACTCTCTCTTGGAATACTAGCTCTCTGATCTACCTAATCCTCCAATTTTTCAAAAATAATATAAATAGTCCACTAACTAAATAGATATGATAGACTGTAAGCCCAATGAGTTGGATCAACTGGTTGTTGTTAATGTTGTTGTGCATTTGGCTAGTTTTGTGCCAGAATGTTCCTAGTATGAATCCCCTTGGGTGAGGTGCACTAGTTTACGTTGACAGTTTCATTAGGGATACCATGCACAAGTGTGGGGAAGCATCCCTTGGGTTTCCCCATGAGGTTTTCCTTAAATAAAATGATATGGTAGATTGTAGAACACATGTGCAAAAGAGAGTTATATCAACAAAGAGAGCCAAAGTTATGAGAACGAACCTACACCATGTACTATGTTGTCATATACTAATGAAATTTTGGTTTTCCCTTTTATTTGAATTATTTAATTCTCTCTAGAATGTATTACTTGATAATTTGTTTGAGTGTGTTAGTATATGTGAAAAGTTGTTCATAGGTAGTTGTGAAAAACTAAGCTTGGGAATGTGATGTGAGTTGTGTCTCAGATTCAATTAGGATCCTATAAAAACATCACTATATATATATATATATA
>CBVK0100635350.1:0-11384 GCA_900067695.1 Picea abies | reverse complement strand
AGAATGATCCCAAAATATCAAGGAATCTAGTACTAGGATAACCATTTGAATGCCAACCCATCCTTCTAGAAGATTCCCTTATAGAAGCATCAAGAATTCATCTTTTTCCATGCTTTAGGAAGAGTTCGCACCCTAGCAGTTCAACACAGTGCGAGAAGTTCGCACCCTGGCTTAAGGCAGCTTGCAAGAATGGGTCATTCTCACAGTCAAATATACTAGCAGCCTGTGAACCCTCTTCAAAAATGAGTTTTTTGGGAAGAGATGAAAGTAACTTTTCTCAGGAGAAAGTTCTTATGAAGAGCCTGAGTACACCATCATCAATACATCATCATGATGACCAAAATCATGGGTAACAATGGGTTTCATGGGTAGAGGCAAAAGATTCCTTTTACCTTCGAAAACTTGGAATTTGTGGCAAGAGGTGGCTTTCTGATGCACATCAACAAAAAATGTAGGCCAGTAAAAACCAGCTCTGAGAATCTTATTAGTTGTGGTCTTCCAACTTAGATTCCCGCCACAGTCCCCTACATGGAAATCCTGCAATAACCTGTCAGCTTCATCCTTCAATAGGAAATGAAGTAAAATACCTCTAGGGTCTTTCCAATAAATGTTTCCATCTAGAATACAATATTTCAAAGCTTTCAGTTTAATAAATCTAGCTTTGTTCTTAGTTAGACCAGGAGGAGCTTGTAAGTCATAAAGTACAAAAATGAGGTCTGTGTACTAAGGAGAGTTTAAGAATACCTCTTTTACATTTGGAGTCACCTGATCTTCATGTTCGTCAACTGCAGCCAAAATATTAATGTCTAAAGTATGAAAATTTGATTCAGCCATTAGTTTGGCCAAACCCTGACCGTTGATCAGTTTAGTGGGTTTTATTTCTATATCATATTCCATAATAACAACAATCCACTTTCCTCTCCTACCATCTGGATTATCATGAGTCAGGATATCCTTTACCACATCATTTGGAACATATGCAATTGTGTGAGGATGGAGAATAAAGACTCTGAAATCTTGTATGGTCTTTACTAGGGAAAAAGTTTGTTTCTCCATTATGTTGTAGTTCAACGCAACATCTCTCAAAGATTTGTTGAAAAAGGCTATGGGTTGCTCGTAACCTTTGTTGTGTTTCTACAATACTAGTATTGCAATGGTGTGTTCAGATGCGAAAGAGAACAAAAATAAATCTTTAGTGTAATCTGGATTGATCAAAACCAAGGTTTGTGTGAGTGCATGTTTCACTTTCTCAAATGATTGTTTAGACTCGGTGTTCCATCTTATTTTTGTGTCTTTTTTTACAATATTTGTGATGTTCCTGAGAAGTTTGGCCAAGTTGGGAATGAATCTTCTTAGGAAATTTATTTTTCCGATGAATGATTGCAATTCTTTGATGTTCCTAGGGTGTTCCACTTTTTGTATGGCCTCTATTCTGCTTGGGTCTATTTTAATTCCATATTTAGAGATTATGTGCCCCAACAGCTTGGCTTCTTCTAAACCAAAAAGGGTATTCTCGGGATTCAATGAAATCCTGAATTTTCTGCACTTCTCAAACACTCGTCCGAGATGTTGTAAATGTTCCTCGTCAAATTTGGAGTATACAGTCACATCATCCAGATATATGACTATAAATATGCCAAGATCATCCACAAAAGCAATATGCATTGCTCTTTGGAAAGTGGCACCAGTATTCATCAAACAAAAAGGCATTTTCACATACATGAAAGTTCCCCAGGGCGTGGTGAAGGTTGTTTTATCCTGGTCATCTAGGTGAACAAAGACTTGATTATAACCCGAGAAACCATCTAGTAAGGAGATACTATTGGCCCCAACTACCTTTTGTAAGATGTGGTCCATTTTAGGAAAAGGGTAATTATCTTTGAGGGAAACCTTGTTCAGGTTTCTGAAATCAATGCAAAGCTTGATTTCGCCAGTCTTCTTTCTGGTAGGAACTAGATTAGAAACCCATTTGGAAAATCTCAGGGGAACTATAATTTTGGCATCATACATATTTTTAATTTCGTTTTTTATCAGGGGGGGGGTAACTTGGGATTGATTCTCCTAAGTTTCTGCCTAAAAGGTTTGTGTTCTTCTTTTATTGGAATTCTATGTTGTATGATACTTGTGTCATAAGATTTTAAATCCTCATAACCCCAAGCAAACACATCAACATATTCCTTAAAAAGTTCAATGTATTTGTGTTTTTGCTCAAGGGGTAAAGATTTGGAAAGTTTTATAATGTTGGATTTTTCCTCTGTTCCTATGTTACACTCTTTGACCTCTTTACCACTAGCTTCAATATTGGGATTTGTTGCTACATCGTTAAAGTCAAACAGGTCTTCTAACGGGACTAAACCTCTAGGTAAAACATTGTTTTTCAAATGCAAAACATTAGAATCTTCATCATTTTTATTCATTTCATCTAAATCTACTTTATTTACACTATAATTTTCAAAAACCGATTTATTTACATTACCATCATTTTCTACATCTATATTTGTACATTCGAAATCATTCCTACACTGCAGGAAGTCTTCAATTTGATCATCGTTGCCAAATACCTACCAGTATATGATATTATCTAGGATGGTTGGTATGCATTTCACCTCTACTATGTATTGGTGATTTGGTTTGAAAGGTATTTTGCATGTGGCTTCCAAAGTAGTCAATCCGTCTGCCAGTATGTTCTGGCCTCTGGGCGTTACCTGCAAGTTGATTTCAGTGAAACATTCTAAAAAATATAAAACAACATTTCTATAGGCTTTGATTCTAGGATTCTTAGCTGAATACTCACCTTTAATTTGTTTGATGACCAGTTCAGATTCACCTCTTACCATAATATTTTTGGCACCAACCTTCTTCAGTGGTTTTAGGCCGAGTGTTGCACCCCTTTTGTCACCTGAATGAGCAAAATAGGGATGCTTACAATCCCAGTTGGGTTAGCTAGGCAAGACAACATTGAATGAAGGGTTAGAAACATAAAGCATAAGGAATAAACTAAGAATAATAAAAGAAACTAAACTAGAGTGCATAAGAACTTTAAAATCGAAAATAAACAACACTCATGCCACCAATGGCTAGGATTGTATTAGTGGGAAAACGCCAAAGAGAAAGGGAGACATATGGGTCCCCTCTTCCTCCAAGGGAGGGCTCTTGGACCCCCAAATATTGAGCTCTTCCTACAAGTAACAAACTAGAAATGAAATGGTGAAGAGAATCCAAAGCACATTCACTCAAGAGGTGATATGAATGGCTAAATGAAATGGTGCTTGTATACTCTTGATGAGAAAAGAGGATTCTCCAAGAGAATATAAGTAGCATAACAATACAAATGAATTCCTTGGAAATATAGTGCACCCATGGCCTCCTTTTATAGCATAGCTTTAAAGCATTATGAAACCAGTTCTTAGTGTGAACAAGGGGCCCTTTGGGGCACCCTTAGGTCTTTGACCAGACCCCTAGTCGGATTCAGCCGAGATTTGCGTGTCAAATTGACTTGGAAGCTGAACCAGAAGTGGATGGGAGGTCGGCCAATATCATAAATGTGTTGTTCTGAGTGGTGTGTGGTTTTTTGCATCCATAGTCGTGCATCGTGTGCATGTGTATTTTTCTTGCATTTCTAAATGGCACATGTGCACGCGCTCCCTGTGTAGTCTTAGCGCGTGCTGATTTTATAACTGGTTGTATAGTTTTGGACCTTTTGGAAATGAATTTTTGTTCCATGAGTGAACTAATGGGTGTTTTGAAGATGTTGGATTCCTGTAACCATTTGCGGATGAAATTCCGATGATAATAGATGCCCCCTGATTTGTGAGGTTAGGATCATATGTATAGCCAAAATACATCAATGTTTCTTCTACTGAGAGTACCTATGTAAGAAAGAGTGTTGAGGGGAGTATCAAGAGCGACCCATTGGAGGGAGAGGGGAACCTGTAAGACCCAAACCTTTCACAAGGGGTGAAAAAATAAAGTTGTGTACAAACGAGGCGGGCATGCCCCATGCTTGTGTCATGTAACTCAAAAATATGTAATACAATAACTGAAGTTGTGTGTTGACATAGATCACTGCAGCACCCTCCAGGGTGGTTTGATAATGACAGAGGACAATTCTGACGGTCAACAAACTATGAAAAAGGTAAGGACACCTGTGAGAAGTGTCGATGATACACAGACATTGATAGTCTATCAAATTTCAGAGATCTTCGACATATATATAAACAACTAAAATAGTCGCAAAGTAAGACCCATCGCCACATGATAAAGTGTTGAAGTCGAATGTTGTGGGGGTCAATGACAGCAGAGAGCAAGGATGGTTCTCTCTGTGTCATCCAAGACTCCGCATTATAAAGGTAATGAGAGCCAAGATATTGTCTCCCTTCTGGGAACTGTGTTGATGTCGACAGAAAGGGAAACGCGACTCCAAGAAGAAAATGGCTTCATGAAATCCACCAGGAAAAATCAGGAACTGAAGAGGAACATGGACAGAATCGAGAGACGAGGAGACTCAAAACTTCCCTTGGTTGGGAGATTTGCGAAGGATAAGTGGCATCAACTGTGAAACTGAATCTAGTGTCAGGGGGACGACTAGATTGGGGTTAAATTGTGACAGATGCATGACAAAGTAGACAAACTCAGAGATCAGGGGTAGATGGATTGTGGAATGTTCAGGGTTTATGGATGATTTCAACAGGAGTAGGAGATAATGTATGCCACAACCAAGGGCAACATGGGTTACTTGTGCCAGAAAAAAGGAATGTCGCCAAAGGTGATGACAAAAAACTACATAATGGATAAAAACAAAGGCTTTGTACAGTTACCAAAATAAATAACGAATCAGTTGGGAGAAGTGTACAGATACAGAAATAGGTGCCCCAGTGTAATATGGCTTGGCCTATGAGGGCGCAAGTTGCGTGGAAAGTAGGTGGAGGGTGGGGGTCCCATAGGTGCATTTATGTATTAGGTCAAATGAATGGAGGACAATTTGTAGATGGGCAAACTGATGGTGGATGAGATGGAGGGCTATTGATATTGCAAAGGTGCAGTCAAAAAGGTGAATCGGGATGAGATTACGCGAGATCCCATTATTGGAAAGTTATCAAAATAAGGAGAAGGAGCATGCAGCTAATTATCGGGAATGCAAAGACTAGGAGGACTCCCATCCCTAGGGGGTGAAAGCAGCATGAGTGTCAAAGTGCAAGGGGGACTATGAATGGGAAAACTCATGGGGGGGAGAGTGATACCAGGTGACAGTACTGAAATGAAATGGAGGTGTAAGTACCACAGAGACAGATGGGGGGACCTTAGAGGCAAATATCGGAGGGTGTGACTGGGAGATGCAATTGATATTCAGAGGGAATGATTACATGCTAGTATTGATGTTATCCCTGAAAGGCCCATGCTGATTTGTGGTGACTAAGTACCTATACATATGAACACCAAATACCCAACATGAACAATATCTAAAGATAAAGAACATATAATGGGTATTTGATCATTTTGAGCATAAGCATGCGTACCTGGGCGTGATGTGAAAAAAATGCTCCCCGGGGGCTGACGATGGATGGTGGCTCGAGGACTATGAGTGTGTAGGTGGCGGGATCTTGGTCTTGTGGCTAAAGCCAGATCAGAAAACGGATGCACAGAGCTCTCGGAAATGATACTAGAAGTTTTGGAAAAGGGACTATATATAATTGTAGGGCCTACATTGCCACCTCATTTGTACATGCAGCCAAAGTGAGTGAACGAGAGTTTTGAGGAGAGATCTGGAGATTTCAGGAGATAGAGCCATCCAAGTCAAGATCTGTGAGTGTCAGGTTAGTGGTCGGATCCTCATGCATAGTAGGTAGCATTACTTTTGGGGGCAGGGGTTGTACGGATGGATTCCATCGACAATCGGGAGAAGTTAATTCCTCATTTATGTCTTCGTCACAATGGAAATGTCGAGAATATAGTGGATCCAGGGGAACAACATTGGTGGTTGTCACCATGTGGTTGTCTTCAGGTGGTGAAGATGTAAAGAGGGTGACACAAGGGGGTTGTTATGGTTCGCTCGACATGAACCAAATATCAAGATACTGTGGGTTGAAAATGGTAGTCGGGCATAGAATTTCCGTGGGGAAATGGATTGGAGAATTGGGGGGATTTAGTGGAAAATCCTCATATAAATCATCCAGGAACCATGGGGTATTAGGGAGTGCCTTAGGCTCCAGCAAGAATATATGAACCACATCAAGTGATGGGGTAGGGGTACTCATTGGTTCTGCTAGAGGGGGGGGTGTAGGGTTTTGAATAAGGGCCATTTGGCGATGTTTGTATTCAATGATCATAGGACGTTGATATGTGAAATGATCAAGTGATTATCATAGAGAGAAATGACATTTCATATGTTCATTGACTGAGGTCATGACATAGTGGATGTCAGTGACATGCGTGTGAGATGATGCGAGTGGAGGAGGTTCTTGCTAGAAGCTCTAGCGGACGACTGTTAGAGTCTGTCGAAATTGAGGTAGCGTTGGGCAATGGTGGGTGTAATGTACATACTCGGAAGAGATGGCACATGTGAATTTGGTATGAAACCCTTTGCTACCTGTGTTAGTGGGTGAAGTGGTAGCATTGGAGGAAGTGACGAGTGGTGTCAGTGCCCACGGGAGTTGAATTAAATTGCGTAGCTTGGGGAGAGATGGGCACTTATTAGTGGGTTGTCCATATTTCTCACATAGTGCACAAGGAGGCTGAACTCATGGTGGGAATGAAGTGGTAGGATCTTTCTTCTTCTGTCTGCCCCCAGCTGTAGAAAGGGTGCTAATGAGTGGGGGTGTGGGTGGGATGGTGGGGGTAGGTATTCGAATATGCATCAGGATTTCTTCTGTTTGGGGAGGGAGGGATGGTTGAGGGACCATATTAGGTGGATGTAGATACCATACTGGGATTGTTAGAACCATATTGGGAAGGGTAATCATTGCGGCTACCTGGAAAGCTTGTACGCCCGGTGGGGGGTAAAATAAGGGGATTTGGGTGATGGCTTGGGGAACTCTCTCCCAAACCGGAATGTGGCCCTGGGGGAGGGTATAGTCAGGAACAGAGGTAGCTAGGGAGTTCTCAAGGGATTCCTAAGGAAGGATCTCTGGGACTAGTGGGATGTTAGATAGTAATGAATCATGTATGAGAGGAAGGATATCTCCAGTTGTTATTCCATTGGATGAGATGACACATACTTGTGCTGAGGGATGTATGAGTGGAGGTGCTCCATGGTATGTCCCTAGCAAGGATGGGTCTTTGAAAATTTTGGGACCCATCTCAATGAGCGGGTAGGTCTCAGGATTAGTGTGAACGAGAGGTAATATGTTATCGATGTTGGAGGAAGGGTTGGGCTCGTAATGTGACACTTGGTCAATAGTGATGATCTTCTCGTTGTGAGGGAGCATCATTGTGCAAAACACAGAAGAGGCCACAGCCTTCATCACATACATGTAGCTACGTCCGAACAAGATGTTGTAATTGAGTGGAGCATCGATAACTTCAATGTTGATGAGGATAGTTTTGCCTCTGAATTCAACGGGGACATTTTGGAAGAGTCCCTCGAGAGAGTAGGGTCGTCTGTCGTAATACCTCAGAGTAATGGCAGATGGTATGAGCTCAGGAGAGCCAAGTTTCTGCCAGACAATTTTGGACATGATGCATATGGATGCACCTTCATCAATAATGCAGTGGAGAATTGTGATGTTCTAGATTTTAACTGGTATTTGGAAAGAAACCAAAGCGGGAAGACAAGGTTCCCCACTATCAAGATCAAAGGTGATGAGTCAAGTATCAGTAGGGTCGACTGCCCCCAGAGGGGAAATTAATGACTTACATTGAGTAAAATAGGTTTGAAGAAATTCTAAGACTGACATGGCAGCAGGGGATTGTGCCAATTCATCGACCAGACTATAATTGTGGGCCACCCTAGCCTGAGGATTGGTGACATTCCGTTGCAATGGGATGCGAGGAATACGGAGGGGTGTGTCGGTATTAGGGTGAGGGATCATCAAATCTGGGCTAGTTGTGACCGGGGTGGCTTCCGAGGTAGTGGGAGTAGGGTCAGAGGGTGCGTTGTATTGATGACTGTGCATTTGTAGAAGGACTTCCTCCTCACTAGTGAGGAGGATAGTGTGATTGGTAGGAGTACCCTGGTTTGGATACTGAACCATATGTGGTGGGGTTGGATGCATCTCATATTGGGTGTTCATCACCCCTTGGTGTGGAATAAGGTTTTGTAGTACGGGAGGGGGTGGTTGTTGTATATATTATTGTGGGGCCTACTGGGGGGTAGGCGATGTTGGGGGATGTGGTCCAATTTCGAACTCTTTCATCCATTTGAAGTCATTGATTTGAGGGAAATGGTGACTATAATGGTCATACTCACCAAAAAGGGCACAAGGGAAGTTTTTCTAAAGATTGTTGGTGTTCTTCCCTTGTCATTTGTTGTTATTTCCCCCTTGAGGGTTCTAGTTCCCCTGATTCTAGTTGCCCCCGGCAGGTTGGTTCTGTTGTGGGTGGTTCTGGTTTCCTCCTGGTCCAGGATTATTATTCTTTCAGTTTTTTTGTTTCTTTTTGGCATTGTTTGACTGATGGGTCGGATTAGTCATATTCATCTATTCAAAATTTTGATATTGTTGAATGGGAGAGGGCTAAAAAAAATTAACCCAAGTATTTGGTTGTCTTTGTGGGGAAACAGTGGGCTGGGGAGGACCAAGAAAAGGGAAGTACGGATTATGTTGCAGTAATGATCCATAGGGTACATAGGAAGGGGTGGCGCTTTCACTAGTGCTTAGGGTGTAAGAAGAGTTAGAGGGGGTACTAGAACTTGGTTGCATAGTTAGGTGCGTCATGGGGGGCAATGGGGGTCTTCTTATGGGTGGAGGGGGGGGGACAGGGTATGGTTTTTTATAGGGGGGAGGAGGATAATAAGGGGGTCCTCCATATACTGGTGGATATTGAGGTGTTCCTTACATAGGTGGTTGTTGGAGGTGTGGATTGTGGTGTGTGGTGGTACCAATCAATCCATCCATGGAGTGAGACATCCCAAGTTTGTCCTGACCGAATGGCATGAGTCTTGAGGCATCAGGTAGTACTTTATATAAATATCATGACTGTGAATAAATGAGTTCAAAATGTCGAGCCTTGTTGATGGCTTCTTCTTCTGATTGGGGGAAGGTGGTGGCCACATCTTTGGCAGGGAGGGAGACAAGTGATTTGAGAAACCAAATGAGGCATTATTGCTTGGTGGATTTTTCTTTGCATAGACTACGTCACCAACGACATTCATGAATATGGTCAGTGTGTGTAGCGTAGATTTGTTTAAACTCTGAGAGTAGTTCGAGACCATTGTCATGACGGATTGGGAGTTGAAAGAAGGTCAAAAATGCTTTGGCCAAAGATTCAAAGGTCGCATGGGACCCAAATTTTTCTTCTACATACCACTTGGCTGATGGGACAGTGAGTGTGCGTTGAAATAATCTCAATCAAACAGAGTCATCCATGATGTATTTTGAAGATAACCATAAGTGGAAGGTCATGATATGGTTGGCCAGGTCATCTCCCTCTTTTCCTTCAAACTTGGGAATGTCTGAAGGGAGTTTGGTAGGCATGAAGGGCCATGTGGGATCATGCAATATAGGATCATTGGTGAGCTTAGTCAGATCCTGTATGTTGAGGGAAGCCAAGTATGGAATTTTGGGTTGTGGTGGAAGATTAGTTCCAGCCATGGTGGGAATGTTTTGTGTGTCTGACCCCAAAAGAGGGTTCATGTCGGCCATGGTGTGAGTGTTATTTGTCCATGACTCGTGAGGGGGGCTAGGTGGGGTTGTACTTCCTCCTAGGGAAGAAGTGTGTCCCCCGCTTCCTTGTACAAGAAAGTGGGTGGATGGTTGATCTTGGGAAGTGGACCCAAGTAAAGTGGAACCGAGTAAAGCAGATCCTAAGACAGTATCACTCATAGGGGTGTGAGAAGGTGGAGCCGATGAGTTGGAAATACTAGGAACTCCTCCTAGAATGTGACAGAGATTTAGCAAGCATCTGGAACGATGGGGATTCTATGGGTCCCCTATGATGTCCAACTAGAAAAGTGGATGTGTGAAAATGGTGATGAGAGCAATTAATGAACAAGGGGTTTTGTATAATTTGGACCTTCACAATATATCTCACAATCATATGTAATAGAAAAAGCATCATACATAAATCAATTGATAAAGAAGCATACATGTGGGTAGGTGGTTCTTGTCCGCATGGGAGAACAAAGAAAACAAATTCTCGTGTCCTAAAAGACGTAACATCCTTCCTCTCAAATAGCACTGGACCTTCCAATAGCACTCAACAGTGGGGTATGAAGCCACCGGAAGAGAAACTAGTGAAGGATGAAGTAATCAGTTATAATGAGGAGTAGAGGGTGCATATCCTGAAAGAGCTAATGATATTTCCCAATAGCCATACAAAATCCAATCAAGATGCAATTGTAGCCCACAATTTCCACCTGGGTAGATGTCCTAAATTTGGTCACTAGGTACCTCGGTCAAAGTGCAGCATTTATATTTTTAGCCTAAGAAATGGGTCACAGGTTGGATCCCATCGAAGAGGTGCATGCCTCAAGGGGGGACGCATAGAACAACCATACCTCGGGCTTTAACCCTTCATGGGTATCTCCCTGCATTATGGTGTTAGGAACACTTGACTTGGAGGATTTTAAAGTTCCCTATTTGACAACTTCTATTGTTTGAAGATGTGAGAACTAGATAACGGGGAGTTATTTAGATGCCTATCCCCGAGATCCTACCTAGACTAAAAAATTTCTTTTGGCACCTCCTGTGGAGGAAACTTAGTGAGTTTTTAGAAAAAAAATTGGATGTGGTTGTTTGAGAGACTGGGGGTGTGAGCCAATCTCATTGAAATTAAGTGGGAGTGGATAGTTTTGCCAAGAAAAGGGTGGGGTGTTTCGGGATCCCTTTGGAGGAAACTTGCTTCAACCTCCACGTTTCGAGATGAAAACTGTGTGAGTGAGTGGTGACTTTGTGTGTGAACAAGTGAAAGTGTGCCAAATGTTTTTAATAAATTAGGTGTCACCTTGTTGCATGTGGACTTTGTGTGGTCCTTACAAGTCTTGATTACCTAATTAACTAAATTCCATTGGTACAACCTTGTGGAATTTTTAAAGTCCCTAGAGAACTAGCATGTGGACATATGGGTCCTTACTAATCATTTGACTCCCTAGTGTGATTTAATCTAAGAAAGCTTCAACAACTATCCTAGATTGTGGACATGTGGGCATGTATGGGCCCGTTACAAAACCTTTAAACTTCCCTAGTGATTTACTCTAAGAAAGTAAATTTCAACACTATCCTATCTTTGTA
>CBVK0100635349.1:0-11384 GCA_900067695.1 Picea abies | reverse complement strand
CCCCCCCCGATCGGTCTGCTTTTAACGATAAGGGAGGGGGGGTCCAAAATAGAGTGGTTTTCTGGCAGGCCCTTTTTCTCTATGTGGTAGGAATCCATTGGTCCAGACTCTCGGCATGTGCCGCTCATCATTTTCTGACATACCCCTCATCTCCTCATGACATTGTTTTCCACTATTTCCCCTAGAGATAACATCTCATAACTCTCTCAGTCCATTCCCCCTGTTCTCACGTTACAAGTCCCTTCATCATGGTCAATTCCCAATCAACACCCTCCATGTCACCCTGTCGTACTTGTCATTCATTGTTACCTGCCATCTCACACTCTAAAGGATCTGTTGTCCATTTATTACTGGCTAACTTATCCGTTAGCCTGCTGATCTGTCTCCCGCACCCAACGGGTATCTGTTTGCTCAAAACTACCCTTTTTCCTTCATTCTCCCACTGTTTATTTTGTCCATCGCACCAGAGAATTTTTCCCTGTCTCCTCTCTATCTCAGTCATCCGTCCAAAACCATAGTCATCCCCACTAACATTTTGTTTGACTTGCAGGTATTTTCACAGTGATGGCGCCAAAATCCAAGAAAGCAGAAGTTGAGGAAAATCCTTTCCTCCTGCCTCCTATCAACCTCGACAGGATCCATTTGGCCGACAAAGATCATTTAATCGCAAACACCAGGTGCAAATTTGACTTCGCATATTTTTAGTCATGGCTAAAAGATATTTTCCTAGATCAGAGCGATGAGATTGGGCTCTGGGAATCCAACCTTCCTCTGTATCTTTTCCCCCAGGTTCACCATTTCCCTGAATTTTCCGTCAAATGTCAGGCTCATTACATCCCTAACCAAAGAGCCATACTATATTCATCAGGAGAAACTCTTTTCTTCATCACACCTAAGGCCATTGATCAGATGATGCAGATACCCAGAACTGAATCCGCCTCCCCTTTCAATCTCAAAGTCATCACAGAGTTGTACCAGAAACTATCATCCCCTCAGAGAGCCTAGATTTTCGAGCTTTTCCTCCCTCGGATTGCTCAGCTCCCCAAGACAAATCCCCCGTACCCTTCCTCCCTGATCTCAGTAAAGGGAAACCAAATCATTTCGTCACTCTATGCTCTGCTTGGTTATTTTTCCGACCAATGGGTGGATGAACCCATATTGGTTTTTCTATACATCTTCTCCACAAAAGAAAGACCCACCACAGAGTTCGACTAGAGAAATTTCCTGGCGGAAAATATTCACGAGCAGTTCTTAAATTTCACCTCAGAAGGCATGTTCTGATATTCTTCAATACTAGCCTACATGTTCACTTTATTTCAAGCAGACAGGTTCTCCTTTTCGATGTAGAAAATGGATAAGGATGGGAGGCCGCAGGCGGTAATATATTGGACTTCACTACTCAGACAAAATTCAACAGAATTCAGTTTCAAATAGTTTATCGAGCAGTTCTACCATCCTGTGGTAAGCATGCTCAGTGGCAGAACTGAACCAAGAACAAATGAGGAGATTCATAGGATTTTACACCTCTCAGACCTTACAAAGACTGGAGACTGGTATATTTACCAAAATCACACTGAGATCAGAGTATATGGATGTGAGTTGGTTCCATACAAATTGCCCAAGTATCTACCTGTGAGGATATTTTCCCTGGGGTATGTAAGGAAAATGATTAACTTAGATGACATACATTTTTTGTCTCTAAAAAAGAAACATCAGCTTAGAATTAAAGGGCAAATAGGGTCTTTCATCTGTAATAGCTGAGGCATCGAAGAGGAAGCAGACAGATTTTTGAAAGAAATGAAGTTTCAAGTTAGTTTCATATGGCACTATGATCCATGCGGGACAATTTCTGAGATGAGGGTTAAAAATAAAAATGTTCCATATGTTCATACACCCAAACCTGAGGTAGAAAAGTTCACAAATCAAACAGAATGGGAGCCGAACACTCTGGTTGAGATAGAACAGCAGAACCCCTCGATTATCATTTCACAGACTACCACACCATAGGTTCCCAAGGAGAAAAGACCCAGGAAGGATACTTCACCTTTTGTCTCCGAAGTCTCGGCTGAATATTTCCAATTACACACCAAAAGGCCAAAAACCAGTCATACACCTGACAAAGCTGGTGAAAAGGGAATACAATCAACTGAAACTATGAAAGATGATCAGTCACTTCTTAGCACAAGCAGCAAGCAGATCATGTCTACAGTTTTTCCTAAGAAGCCCACGAATACTCCACTAGTTGACCAGCCAAGTAAAGTAGGACCAAAGTTGAGTGTTTTTTAGAAGTATGACCCGATCAAAAAGAAAAATCAAATGATGACCAACAGTACTTATGCTCAGTTTTGGAAATAGACATCAACAGCATAGCACAGACTGTTGTCTGCATTCAATACAGAGAAGGGTAGAATGCACATGGATTTTTTGTAGGCACAGGTGTCGGACCCGAAAGCCATCACTGATTACAAAAGAGAAACATTAGAGTTTCATACTAGAGATGTGCATCCTGCTGATCAAATGGATCTACACAGACAAACTGGAGAAATGGTTTTCTCCACGTTGGCAAATGCTTCTACTGCAATTGCTAAATTACAGGTATCTCTGAGCAATGTCCAGACATAGCTGAAATTAGAAAAGATATCATCATTTGCAAAGTATAAAAGAATTAAGACGTTGGAAGAATTGGTCCTCAAGATTAGGTATGCCCCCTCAAATGTGAAAGCAGTCGAGGAGATGCTTAAAAATAAAAAAATTGATATAACATATCTGAGGAAATAGTTGAAACTGCCACCAATGGAAGATGCATAGGCAAAGGAGATAGTCCAGACAGAAGGTGAAAAGGATGAGATGCTCAAGTTGATCATGGAGCAGAATGCACAGTTGAAAGAGATGGAAGAATAAATGGAAAGTTTAATGAAAGAGAAGGAACAATCAAAGCCCATGGAATTCATTCCATTGAGCGCAGTTCCACTCACAGGAGTAAGCACATCATCTGCGGCAAAAATTCCCTTAGCAACTCCACTGAAAGCTCTGGAGAAGATAGTAGAACTAGAAAAATCCATGGAAGAGATGAATTTGCAAGAGACAGAGATTAGCATACTTAAAAAGGAGGTTGAGAACCTTCAGGAACTCAAGTCTTCTTACCAAACCAGCTACTCCAAGGAGAAACAAACATCAGACAAGCTCAAATAGGAATTGCAATAGCTTCAAAAGCAAACAGTGGTAGGAAAAACACTTGCTAAGGTCAAGGAAAGTGTCTGGATGGATATCACCAAGTATGTAAATGAAATTTGGCCTATGGTACAAATCTTGTTCGAGAAAAATGAACTAGTGCAAAGAAGCAAGGAGGCTATTGAGAAAATAAGAGCAGAATTGGGAGAGATGCCCACAGAAGCCACTGAGATCATTAAATTCCTGAATTCAAAAACTAGAGAAGAGTTAGAGGATTTGAAAATTGAATATAGGACAGAAACTATCCTCGAGGTCAAGATGGTCCTGACCAAAAGAGGATTGATGCTACAGTTGGAGGAAAAAGTCCAAACAATGGACATAGGAGTGCAAAGATTTTTCAACAAAATTGAAGCTCTACAGAACAAAGGCCTCCCTGGCTTAAGGGTCATAAATGACAAGTTGATGACATTGTCTTATTATAAAAAGAAACTAGCCACCATGGCTAAAGATATTTCAAAATTATCGGAAATACAAGGCAATATCACAGGAAAGGCATTCTTAGAAGCTTTACAGTCAGACATCGGCATACAGCATGAGATCCGGTACATTTTCGTCATCAAGCCAACTTTTGCCAAGTATACAAAGATGGATGAAGTATACCGAAGACTACTCAAAATCGTCGTTCCCAGTCACCTTCGATGGGAAGAGCTATGCAATTTGATCAAGTAAGAGATGAGGTGTCCAAGCCTAGTTAGCAATCCAATCAAGCGAAGTCGTGCAGAGGACTCACCAACGGCTTACCCCAAAAATCAGCATGAAGATTTCAACACATCATCAAATAGTTCCTGAATTTTTGTATCTTGTTGAGTTAGTTAGCTAAATTTAGAACTGCCACATCCTGATCTTTAATGACAGGATTGTATGTAATTTTTTATTATAAATACTTCAAACTTTGAAGTACCGAGGGTTGATCTTTACACCCTGTAAGCCAGAAAGACTGTAATTTTTATCAAGAGATCTTCCAGTAATACAAAGGTACATTTCACATGATTCTCACGTGTTATTCATTGGTGATGTTTTCTTTTCTATGTTAAATGTTTTTCTCCCTCGGTTGTCATATTGTTTTCTAATCTAATCTTTAAAAGTAGTGCATGTTGCCAGATTTATCTTTGTATACCCTGTTTCCGGCTTTGAAAGATCTAAATGTTTATCTTTCTGATATTACAGTGAAGAAATTATTAAATGTTTCTTTACTTTAATTGATATTCTTATCTTTTCTGCTATTCATCACTTTACTGCTAAAGAATCCAATGAATGAATTATCTTGCCCTGTGAAAAGAATCTTTTAATTTCTGTTTAGACCTCTATATTTATAATACAGATCCCATAGCCCAATGGAGGCGTAAAACCCTTTTCAGCCAACTTAACAAAAACAACAACAAACCATTAAATCTTATTTTGTTTAACTAACCTAATATCTCAAAGTTAAAACATAGCTAAATCATACAAAGAGATCCCTCTCTTAAGATGGTAGGGCTAGATTCCAGTTTCGAAGTGGTTGGATAAAGTTACCTCTTGTAAATTTCTTCTACTCTGACAACCTCTAGGAATTTACAAAGCATTAACATAGTGACGACCATATTGGGGAATGAACAAACATTCAACCCCACAGTTTTGTTTTTCCCTAGAAGAAAACTTTGTTTCTGAACAAATTATAAATCTGAGAAAGAAATAATGTTCAGAGGTTGTTAAATGCTTGTACATAGTAATTTCAGATTCAAAATATATAAAAATTAAAAAATACGGCTCATAAAAGAGCTTATACTCGATCCCACCCAGACTTGGAACCTGCAATAAAAATTGATAATCCAGAAAAGTTACTCAGAAAGAAGACCATTGCAGAAGGTTCAGGGAGTCATAGTCCCCTTCACAAGTCCCCTTCTCTTCCAGAGGAATTTTTTTCCCTTCAAGATCTTGACCTTGACACCAATTTTGAACAAAGCCTCTTTAGAATGAAATCTAATAGCTTTGTGACTGAAATCGTTTTAGATCCAACCATCCTGCAACCCTGGACCCCTGAAATACTATCTCCCACTGCAAAACCTCAAACCGCTCACTCTATGCCAGTTAGCCCCTCATCCTCCTCATCTTCTACCACCGCCTCACCTATCATCCAGGTTGTTGTCCCGCCTCCTCCCCTATCATGGAATCCAGATATGCTCCCTTGGTGTTGGTCGCACCTCTACACGATAAGCCCCAGGATTATCAAATGAGACTCCCACAGTTCGATGGTACAGGGCTCTTGAATGCATAGCAACACGTTGATAAAATGAATGACTATTTTGACTTGCAGGAAGTGGATGAAGTTGACGTTCAAATGAGACTTTTTGCACAGAGAATGACTAGGGACGTTAAGAAATGGTACAAAGGCTTACGTGCTGCTTCAGTGGTCAACCTTACAACATTTCAAAGAAGTTTTCTGGACAGATGGGAGGTAAAGAAAAATCCTCTCCAGATCTTGTCAGAATACGAAAACATCAAAAGGAATCAAAGAGAGATAGTACAAGACTACTGCACCCACTTCAACAATCTGTACAATGTGATTCTAGCCGATATTAAACCCCCACAAGGTTTGGCACTAATAAAATTCCCTGACGGTTTTAACACTGATATGTCATATCAATTAAGGGAAAGAAACTCCACCACCCTGGAGGACATGTAGAAAAGCACAATAAGTGTAGAGGCCAACCTGTTGGCTAAAAGGGCATAGCAGAGGACGGAAAGGAGAGTCACGATTAAAAAGGAACCTTCCACATCTTCTTATGATGCCAAACTAGATTCCTTAGCTAGAGCAATGGAGAGGATGATCGAGAGACTTATTGTAGCTGAAAGAAATCCTCCTAGAGAAAACCAACCTGCTCCACAAATTCGGAATCCTAACTTCAAAAGAAATCCTCCTCAAATCAGGCAGAGAGATCCTAGGGATCAAAGAGAACAGAGGGGTCTTGATCAACAGATCAGACCACCCCTACAAGAAAATTATGTCGATGAAGGTGAAGAGGTAATTGAAGAATTAGAGGACACACACATAAACCTCATGGGCATTCACGATAACGAAGCCATTTTCCTTACTTAGGAAGAGCAAGAACTTTTCCTTCTTTCTCAAATAGAGGTGAGTGAGGAAGCTGAAGAGACTGAACAATGGGCATTTGAAAATGTCATTATGGAGGTACACAGGCAGTACAATCTGCGAAGTGAAAAGACAGATGAAAATTCCCCAAAAAGGGTAATCGAAATGAAGAAAACAATCGAAACCAAGAAATCTCTTGAGCCTTCTACCAAGAAGATCCACGAGAAAGGTAATGTTGAAACTCCAGCAAAAAGAAACCCTACCATTTTACAAATATCAACGCAGACTGAGGTTTCATCAACCAACCAACCAAATACTTCTGCCCAGAAAACTATGGTGGATAGATCAAAATTCTTGAGCCAATGCAAAGAACCTACTCCTTTCATCCTTGAAGGGGAATTAGCCAAAGTGAAAATTCTCAATCCCCTTTCCGAGTTCATGAGTAAGAATGCTTACCACTCGTAGGTAATCAAAGTGTTGAGCATTGAGCCTGATATAGGCATGAAGGCCTTAACCGTTGGATTGACGAATCATTCGGACATGGTGAACCTTGCCAATGATCAACCTAAACTCTTGTTTGGCCCTAAAGTTGATGGTCAGACTGGCACTAGTGTTGTTGCTCCTTTTTACATCAGCCTTAATATACACGACCTGATTCTGCACAATGCTATGTTAGATTCAAGTGCTTCCCATAACTTGATGCCTAAAGAAGTGATGGAAAAACTAGGACTCGAGGTCACCAGACTTTACAAGGATTTACATTCTTTTGACTCCAGCAAAGTCAGATGTATCAGGTTGATCAAGGACTTATGTATCACCCTAGTTTAGATTCTAGCAAAAAATATGGTTTTGGATGTTGTGGTCATGGACATTCCCTCGAAATATGGTATGTTGTTATCCAGGTCTTGGGGGGGGAAGTTGAAAGGCACTTTGCAGTTGGATATGTCATATGCCACCATCCCTGTATTTGGACAACAGAGAAGACTGTACAGAGAGACGCTAATGAAATATATGGTCAGTAGCCAAGAAAAGCCATATAACTATCATCTGTACTCTACACACTCCGATCTAGATTCCTTCATCCTATATAACTACGGTGATATGGGAGAACAAATTTCTTAGCTGGAAGAAGATACACCAGATCCAAAAGAAGGCCATGAAATCACTAGGGCAGAAAGGAAGGAAAATGTAATACGTGAAGAATTGCTAATAGATTTCTAGAGCATGGACTTTGATGGCATTGTAAACAAAGAAGGAGCTAGAGCAAGAGTTTGGTTGCACAATCACAAATCTAGGTATTTGGAAACCATTCTTACAAACTGAATTTTCAATGCACTAACAACATAGCCGAGTATGAAGCTTTGATGCTTGGCCTAAAACTACTAAAGAAGGTTGGTGTCAAACAAATCATGGTAAGAGGCAATTCTGAATTAATTATAAAACAAATTAAAGGTGAGTATGGAGCAAAACATCCCAGGCTTAGAGCTTATAGAAATGTTTTTTTGGATGCCCTTCAATGTTTCACTAAACTTGATTTGCAGGTGATGCGTAGGGGACAGAACATTTTAGCAGATGGGTTAGCTACATCAGCAACTACATGAAAGATACATTTTCGTTCCATTCACCCATACACAAAGGAGGTGAAGTGCAAACTAACTATCCCAGATAGCGTTAGATACTAGCAGGTATTTGGGAACAATGATCAAATTGAAGATTTTCTACAATGTAAAAATGATTTCGAATGTACAAACATAGACTTAGAAAATGATGATGAAAATGTGGATAAATCTATTTTTGGAAATGATAGTGTAAATAAAATAAATTCAGGAGAGTTAGGTGAAGATGAGATAGAGTCTAATGTTTTTCATTTAAAGAGTAATGTTTTTCCTAGGGGTTTAGTTTCATTAGAAGACTTATTTGATTTTAATGATGTAGCTAAAAAACCTAAAATTGAAGCCAGTGGTAAAGAGGTGGAAGACTGTAACATAGGGACAGAAGAGAAACCCATAATAATAAAACTTTCCAAATCCTTACCTCCTGAGCAGAAACTCAAATACATTGAACTTTTCAAGGAATATACGGACGTGTTTGCTTGGGGATATGAAGATTTAAAATCTTATGACACGAGCATCATACAACATAGGATCCTGATAAAAGAAGATCAAAAACCTTTCAGACAGAAACTTAGGAGAATCAATCCCAAGTTACTTCCCCTGATAGAAAAAAAAATTAAAAATATGTGTGATGCTAAAATCATAGTCCCCTTACGATTTTCCAAATGGGTTTTGAATCTGGTCCCAACTCAAAAGAAAACTGGGGAAATTAGGCTTTGCATTGATTTTCGAAACCTGAACAAGGTTTCCCTAAAGGACAACTACCCATTGCCAAAAATGGACCACATATTACAAAAGGTAGTTGGATCCAGTCGAATCTCCTTACTGGATGGTTTCTCAGGCTATAACCAGGCTCTTGTTCACCCAGATGACCAAGAGAAAACAACCTTCACAACACCTTGGGGTACCTTCATGTACGTGAAAATGACTTTCGGGTTGATGAATGCTGGGGCCAATTTCCAAAAAGTGATGGGCATCACTTTTGTGGAAGAACTTGGCAGATTTATTTTCATTTATCTAGACGATGTAACTATTTATTCCCAATCTGATGACGAGCACTTACGACATCTCAGACGAGTGTTTGAGAAATGCAGGAAATTTGGGATTTCTCTAAATCCTAAGAAAATCCTTTTTGGATTAGAGGAAGGTAAACTGTTGGGGCACATAATCTCTAAGGATGGAATTAAGATAGATCCAAGCAGAATAGAAGCCATTCAGAAACTAGAACACCCAAGGAATATCAAAGAGTTACAATTTTTCATTGGAAAAATAAACTTTCTGAGAAGATTCATACCTAACCTGGCTAAGCTTCTCAGGAACATCACCAACATGTTCAAAAATGGCACAAAAATTAAATGGGACACTGAGTCCAATCAGTCTTTTGAACAAGTTAAACATGCACTCACACAGGCTACAGTCTTGATCAGTCCTAACTTCACCAAGGATTTTTACCTTTTTTCTTTCGCTTCTGAACATACCATTGCAACAGTATTACTACAGAAAAACAACGAAGGGTATGAACAACCCATAGCCTTTTTCAGTAAATATTTAAGAGATGTTGTTTTGAATTATAAAATAATGGAGAAACAAGCTTTTGCCCTGGTAAAAGCCATAAAGGATTTTAAGGTATATATTCTCCATTCCCACACCATTGCATATGTTCTGAACGCAGTAGTAAAGGACATTTTAACCCAGGACAATCCAGATGGCAGAAGAGGAAAATGGATTGCTATCATTCTGGAGTATGACATAGATATTAAGCCTATTAAACTGATTAAAGGTCAAGGTCTAGCAAAGCTAATGGTTGAATCCAATTTCCATGCTCTTGATATTAATTTCTTAGCTGCAGTAGATGATCAGGGAGAGCAAGTGACTCTAAGCGTGAAAGAGGTATTTCTGAAATATCCATGGTACACAGACCTGACATTTGTTTTGCATAACTTACAAGCTCTCTCTGGACTGACCAAAACTAAAGATAGGTTTTTGAAATTGAAAGAATTAAAATTTTGCATTCTAGAAGTCAATCTTTATTGGAAGGATCCTGGAGGTATTTTGTTGAATTGTCTGTTAAAGGATGAAGCTGACAAAGTATTGGAGGATTTTCATGCAGGAGACTGTGGTGGTCACCTGAGCTGGAAGACCATAGCTAATAAAATTCTCAGAGTTGGGTTCTATTGGCCTACACTATTTGCTGACGTGCACCAAAAGGTGACTTCGTGTCATAAATGTCAGGTGTTCGAGGGCAAAAGGAAGCTCCTCCCTTTTCCCCTAAAACCAATCTCTGTTGAAGCTCCTTTCCAGCAATCAAGATTAGATTTTATCGGAGAAATACATCCTCCCTCTTTGGGCCAGCACAGGTGGATTCTTACTGCTATGGACTATTTCACAAAATGGATCGAAGCTATACCAAGTAGGCAAGCTATTGATTCTGTCATTATTAAATTTCTAGAAAATATTATCTTGTCTCATTTTGGGTGTCCAAGGAAAATCATAACTGACAATGTAGCTGCTTTTTGTTCTATGAAGCTCATAGATTTTTGCAACCAATATCATATTGGTTTGGGACACTCCACATCTTATTACCCTCAGGGAAACAGGTTGGCTGAGTCATCCAATAAAACCCTGGTGAACATTATTAAGAAGACGTTGCAAGAAAACAAAAAGTCATGGCATAACAAGCTGATTTTCTCACTATGGGCTGAAAGACTGACCACCAAGAGGTCAATTGGTATGTCCCCATATCAGTTGGTCTATGGCACTGAAGAAATTTTTCCTACCTCCTTATGGGTTCCTGTCATGAAAATGTTGCAAGAGATGCAAGCCAAGCTGAACAAATCCCAAAGAAGGATAAACCAGATGATCCACTTGCAGCAGTCTAGAGAAGAAATATACAACAAAACTCAGGTTGTCCAGGAGAGCATAAAAAAGATATTTGATAAAAGAACTAAAGAATATGACTTTGATCTTGGTGACCTGGTTCTAAGATGGGATGCTCGAAATGAAGATAAGGGGAAGCATAGAAAATTTGACAGTCTATGGAAGGGACCTTACATAATTCACACATTCAAAGTAAATAATTCTTTCCTGCTCAACAACAGCAATGGGACCAATCTGTCAGGAGGACCTGTGAATGGAAAAATGTTGAAGCACTATTCACCTCCTCAGTAGGGACTGTTAAGAACCAAAGAATGAATACAAAGGCACCACAATAGATATACAAGAACAATATGCAAAATCTTCTTTATTACTATCAAACCCTTAGGGTAGGGCAACACCATACAATGGATTCTATTATGGAAGGGATCCTCTCCTGTTCACTTGCCTCTTCGAGAGGGCATTCTCCTATTGAGATACCACTCCAAATACAATACTTCTCTTCATGTCTCATTACATTGTTTGAACCCCTTTATATAGTGCTACCATCACCTAAGAACATTCTAGAGGAGAAATCTTCTAGAAGTAGAACCTTC
>CBVK0100635348.1:0-11384 GCA_900067695.1 Picea abies | reverse complement strand
TCAGTAATTGTGGTGATTATATTTGTAGATCTATTCAGGTTCTTAACAATGTGGATGAGGATCATTGGTTGAAGTTGGATAATGGATCGCTGGATTGGGAAGTTATGTTTGTTGCCTTGTTTCACTTTGGTGGTCAACTTCTGTGCCCTAATCCCGTGTTGTTATTGCTCAGGGAAAATGGGTACTATTGGGGGACCCTCACATGGGTAATGTTTTGTTCCACCATACTTAACACTTTCCATCATGGAGCCTGTCACAATTTACTAAACTTCGGTAATGGGTCATAGTCCATTCTCTCATGAGAAGCGGCTGAAGGTCAAGAGGTTGACGCAACTGATATGTATATGCTATGTAAAAATGATAAAGGCCACCTATAAAAGCCTAAGGCCAACTTGAGCTCTACCCCCTCTAATGGTAATTGCCCCTTGTTTTGATGCACTGAATGCACCTCTATAACGAGACCTTAGTCCAGTAAAAAAATGAAAGAACAAAAACTTGAAACCTGTAAAGGGGACTCACAAAATAATGAATGCGTATCAAAATAAAATTAAGGGGTTTGGAATGCAAAAAGTACCGAGGAAAGGGTATCTCAAGCAGTAAATGCTCCCTCTACAGAGGCACTCATAGAAACAGATTTAATTACACCATAAACCATGAAGTAAGCCCAATGCATACCAATATCACACTTATTCTTGAAGGGTTTCTTTTCTTTCATTGTTTCTCTTGGGACTTATCCCTGTACCCGGGTCTTTTCTTTCACCAGTCTAACCCCACAAATGTGTTAAGAGGCACAAACCACATCCAATAGGTAGGAAGACACATAAAAATTTGTGGTTCTCGAGAATGCGTTTGTTTGATCCTTCCCTATAGATTCTGCTCATGTGTTGGATAGGATTGTAACCTAGTTGAAAATTTTGTCCCTCTCAATTATTTCATACATCATTGGAACATTGCGTATCCTCGCATGAGTTGCATATTTCTTTCTATAGATCCTACTTACCAGTTGGGCTACCCATGTGTATCATGACCTTAGGTGTATGGTGGGGAAAGGATTATTCCTTATAGCTTTGAAAGTCATCCCTTCCTCATACCAATCAGTAAGGATTTCATAGCACTTATGGTCACAGGTAAAGATTGTTAGTCAATCATCTATGAAGTAGAATTCAACCTTTGACATCTAGTAGTAATCTTCAAAGTTTGTTGATGAAAATGATCCAACACACTTTTCTTGGTCATTCAAAATCCTCTTAGTGCTAACCTTTATATGTTGTATTAGATATTTGGTCTTGTTTGCATAGGGTAACACTAAAGGTGTAGTTATTGCATTGTGTATGAAATATTTCTTCAAATTCTATGTTATGGAAAGCTCTTCTTTTTTTCTTTCATTCAGCCAATAGTATTATATTGAATCAAGTGGGTGGGGCAATCCAGCCCAACTGGCGGTTTGAAAGTTTCATGACTTTGCGTTAAGGCGAGCTCAAAAGCAGGGATCTAGCTAGGGAAGGTGAAGTCCTCATAATCTCTTAGCCCCTTTCCATATCTAATCAAATGGAATGGTTCATTATATGTGTGGGCCCAATCAATTCCAATAGTGTCTACATAAATGGGAAATTTGATATCTTTAGTAGCTTGGTCTTCCATGATCGGTTGCTTTCCCTTGATATATTAGTTCTAACCTTTATATGTTGTATTAAATATCTGGTCATTTTTGCATAGGGTAACACTAAAGGTGTAGTTATTGCATTGTGCATGAAATATTTCTTAAAATTCTATGTTATGGCAAGCTCTTCCTTTTTTCTTTCATTCAAGTCCTCATCATCTCTTAGCCCCTTTCTATTTTTAATCAAATGGAATGGTTTATTACATCGGGGCCTATGCCTCTGCCGAGAGCCCTGCTCACTAAATGAATGTTTTCCAAGCTTGATTTCATAGCTCGAACCATGGAAAAAAATTCAAAGGAAAAATGAATTTTTGTACCACGGTGGGACATGACATCACCAGTAGAAGATATGTGGATTGAGAAACTTCACGTGGAGTCTAAGAGTGACATATGACCTTATGGGAAGGTGCCATGTAGAGAAAATCTCCAAGTCATCAAGGGAGTCTTCCAAGAATCTGTGCTTGCAGTTCGAGAGGGTCTATTCAAAGATTAGGCTCGATTTCTCCATTGGGTAACTTGTTCACCTACTTAGTGTTCGAGGGTGTTGATTCACTGATCGAGTCTATTACCCGCACATGCCTAGGGGTAACTAGAGGAGATCATGTATCATGGCCCGCAATGGAGACAATGATATTGACCATGATGATGATCAACATGTCCACAGATGGAAACCCAACAACCCCCTTCAGTCTACCTCTTACAATTACAAATCAGCCAAGCTCATCACATCTAGACAACTCCGTGTATGCGAGATGGTAAGCCAATGTCGCCATGAGACATGTTAGTCCTACTTTCATGCGAAATGTTGTGCTTAATTTACTAGGCATGTGGATGAGGATCATTGGTTGAAGTTTGATAATGGATCACTGGATT
The DNA here is from genome assembly GCA_900067695.1 of Picea abies. Classification (NCBI taxonomy): domain Eukaryota; kingdom Viridiplantae; phylum Streptophyta; class Pinopsida; order Pinales; family Pinaceae; genus Picea; species Picea abies. Next base: position 8,851 of record CBVK0100635348.1, on the reverse strand, counting down.
GGGAAGTTATGTTTGTTGGCTTGTTTCACCTTGGTGGTCAGCTTCTGTGCCCTAGTCCCGTGTTGTCACTGCTCAGGGAAAATGGGTAGTATTGGGGGGCCCTCACAAGGGTAATGTTTTGTTCCACCTTACTTAACACTTTTCACCATGGAGCCTGTCACAATTTACTAAACTTCGGTAATGGGTCATAGTCCTTTCTCTCATGAGAAGGGGCTGAAGGTCAAGAGGTTGATGCAGCTGATATATATATGCTATGTAAAAATGATAAAGGCCACCTATAAAATCCCAAGGCCAACTTGAGCTCTACCCCCTCTAATGGTAATTGCCCCTTGTTTTGATGCACTGAATTCTCCTCTATAACGAGACCTTAGTCTAGTAAAAAAATGAAAGAACAAAAACTTGAAACCTATAAAGGGAACTCACAAAATAATGAATGGGTATCAAAAGACTATTAAGAGGTTTGGAATGCAAAAAGTACCAAGGAAAGGGTATCTCAAGCAGTAAATGCTCCCTCTACAGAGGCACTCATAGAAACAGATCTAATGACACCATAAACCATGAAGTAAGCCCAACTCATACCACTATCACACTTATTCTTGGAGGGTTTATTTTATTTCATTGTTTCTCTTGGGACTCATCCCTCTACCCGGGTCTTTTCTTTCACCAGTCTAACCCCACAAATGTGTTTGAGGCACAAACCACATCCAATAGGTAGGAAGACACATAAAACTTTGTGATTCTCGAGAATGCATTTGTTTGATCCTTTCCTATAGATTCTGCTAGTGTGTTGGATAGGATAGTAACCTAGTTGAAAATTTTGTCCCTCTCAATTATTTCATACATCATTGGAACCTTGCATATCCTCACATGAGTTGCATATTTCTTTCCATAGATCCTACTTACTGGTTGGGCTGCCCATGTGTATCATGACCTTAGGTGTATGGTGGGGAAATGATTATTGCTTATAGATTTGAAAGTCATCCCTTCCTCATACCAATCAGTAAGTATTTCATAACACTTATGGTCACAGGCAAAGACTCTTAGTCAATCATCTGTGAAGTAGAATTCAACCTTTGACATCTAGTAGTAAGCTTCAAAGTTTGTTGATGAAAATGATCCAACACACTTTTCTTGGTCATTCAAAATCATCTTAGTACTAACCTTTATATGTTGTATTAAATATATGGTCTTTTTTGCATAGGGTAACACTAAAGGTGTAGTTATTGCATTGTGTATGAAATATTTCTTCAAATTCTATGTTATGGAAAGCTCTCTTTTTTCTTCTTTCATTCAAGTCTTCATTTTCTCTTATCCCCTTTCCATATCTAATCAAATGGAATGGTTCATTATATGTGTGGGCCCAATCAATTCCAGTAGTGTCTACATAAATGGGAAATTTGATATCTTTAGTAGCTTTGTCTTCCATGATCGGTTGCTTTCCCTTGATATCTTAGTTCTAACCTTTATATGCTGTGTTAAATATCTGGTCATTTTTGCATAGGGTAACACTAAAGGTGTAGTTATTGCATTCTGTATGAAATATTTCTTAAAATTCCATGTTATGGCATGCTCTTCCTTTTTTCTTTCATTCAAGTCCTCATCATCTCTTAGCCCCTTTCCATATTTAATCAAATGGAATAGTTCATTACATCGGGGCCTATGCCTCCGCTGGGAGCCTTGATCACTAAATGAATGTTTGCCAAGCTCGATTTCGTAGTTCGAACCAAGGAAAAAAATTCAAAGGCAAAATGAATTTTTGTACCATTGTGGGACGTGACATCACCAATGGAAGATACATGGATTGAGAAACTCCACGTGGAGTCTAAGAGTGACATACAACCTTATGGGAAGGTGCCATGTAGAGAAAATATCCAATTCATCAAGGGAGTCTTCCAAGAATCTGTGCATGCAGTTCGAGAGGGTCTATTCAAAGATTGGGATTGATTTCTCCATTGGGTAACTTGTTCACCTACTTAGTGTTCGAGGGCATTGATTCACTGATCGAGCCTACTACCCCCACATGCCTAGGGGTAACTAGAGGAGATCATGTCTCATGGCCCGCAATGGAGACAATGATATCAACCATGATGATGATCATCATGTCCACAGATGGCAACTCAACAACCCCCTTCAGATTGCCTCTTACAACTACAAATCAGCCAAGCTCATCACATTTAGACAACTCAGTGTATGGGAGATGGTAAGCCAATGTCACCATGAGACATGTTGGTCCTTCTTTCATGCGAAATGTTGTGCTTAATTTACTGGGCATGTGAATGATGATCATTGGTTGAAGTTGGATAATGGATCACTGGATTGGGAAGTTATGTTTGTTGCCTTGTTTCACCTTGGTGGTCAGCTTCTGTGCCCTAGTCTCGTGTTGTCATTGATCAGGGAAAATGGGTACTATTTGGGGGCCCTCACAAGGGTAATGTTTTGTTCCACAATACTTAACACTTTCCATCATGGAGCTTGTCACAATTTACTAAGCTTTGGTAATGGGTCATAGTCCATTCTCTCATGAGAAGGCGCTGAAGGTCAAGAGGTTGATGCAACTGATATGTATATGCTATGTAAAAATGATAAAGGGAACCTATAAAATCCTAAGGCTATCTTGAGCTCTACCCCCTCTCATGGTAATTTCCCCTTGTTTTGATGCATTGAATGCACCTCTATAACGAGACCTTAGTCCGGTAACAAAATGAAAGAACAAAAACTTGAAACTTGTAAAGGGGACTCACAAAATAATGAATGGGTATCAAAAGACAATTAAGGGGTTTGGAATGCAAAAAGTACCGAGGAAAGGGTTTCTCAAGCAATAAACACTCCCTCTACAGAGGCACTCATAGAAATAGATTTAATGACACCATAAGCCATGAAGTTAGCCCAACTCATACCACTATCACACTTATTCTTGAAGGGTTTCTTTTCTTTCATTGTTTTTCTTGGGACTTATCCCTCTACCCAGGTCTTTTCTTTCACCAGTCTAACCCCACAAATGTGTTAGAGGCACAAACCACATCCAATAGGTAGGAAGACACATAAAACTTTATGGTTCTCGAGAATGCATTTGTTTGATCCTTTCCTATAGATTCTGCTAGTGTGTTGGATAGGATAATAACCTAGTTGAAAATTTTGTCCCTCTCAATTATTTCATACATCATTGGAACCTTGCGTATCCTCGCACAAGTTGCATATTTCTTTCTATAGATCCTACTTACCAGTTGGGATACCCACATGTGTATCATGACCTTAGGTGTATGGTGGGGAAAGGATTATTGCTTATATCTTTGAAAGTCATCCCTTCCTCATACCAATCAGTAAGGATTTCATAGCACTTATGGTCACAGGTAAAGACTCTTATTCAATCATCTGTGAAGTAGAATTCAACCTTTGACATATAGTAGTAAGCTTCAAATTTTGTTGATGAAAATGATCCAACACACTTTTCTTGGTCATTCAAAATCCTCTTAGTGCTAGCCTTTATATGTTATATTAGATATATGGTCTTTTTTGCAAAGGGTAACACTAAAGGTGTAGTTATTGCATTGTGTATGAAATATTTCTTCAAATTCTGTGTTATGGAAAGCTCTTCTTTTTTTCTTTCATTCAAGTCATAATCTCTTAGCCCCTTTCCATATCTAATCAAATGGAATGGTTCATTATATGTGTGGGCCCAATCAATTCTAGTAGTGTCTACATAAATGGGAAATTTGATATCTTTAGTAGCTTGGTCTTCCATGATTGGTTGCTTTCCCTTGATATCTTAGTTATAACCTTTATATGTTTCATTAGATATCTGGTCATTTTTGCATAGGGTAACACTAAAGGTGTAGTTATTGCATTGTGTATGAAATATTTCTTCAAATTCTATGTTATGGCAGGCTCTTCCTTTTTTCTTTCATTCAAGTTCTCATCATCTCTTAGCCCCTTTCGATATTTAATCAGACAGAATGGTTCATTACATCGGGGCCTACACCTCCACAGGGAGCCCTGCTCACTAAACGAATGTTTTCCAAGCTCGATTTCATAGTTCGAACCAAGGAAAAAAATTGAAAGGAAAAAAGAATTTTTGTACCATGGTGGGATGTGACATCACCAATAGAATATACGTGGATTGAAAAACTCCACGTGGAGTCTAAGAGTGACATATGACCTTATGGGAAGGTGCCATGTAGAGAAAATCTCCAAGTCATCAAGGGAGTCTTCCAAGAATCTGTGCATGCAGTTCGAGAGGGTCTATTCAAAGATTGGGCTCGATTTCTCCATTGGGTAACTTGTTCACCTACTTAGTGTTCGAGGGCGTTGATTCACTGATCGAGCCTATTACCCCCACATGCCTAGGGGTAACTAGAGGAGATCATGTCTCATGGCCCGCAATGGAGACAATGATATCGACCATGATGATGATCAACATGTCCACATATGGCAACCCAACAATCCCCTTCAGATTGCCTCTTACAACTACAAATCAACCAAGCCCTTTACATCTAGACAACTCAGTGTATGGGAGATGGTAAGCCATTGTCACCATGAGACATGTTAGTCCTTCTTTCATGCGAAATGTTGTGCTTAATTTATCGGGCATGTGGATGAGGATCATTGGTTGAAGTTGGATAATGGATCACTGGATTGGGAAGTTATGTTTGTTGCCTTATTTCACCTTGATGGTTAGCTTCTGTGTCCTAGTCCCATGTTGTCACTACTCAGGGAAAATAGGCACTATTGGGGGGCCCTCACAAGGGTAATGTTTTGTTCCCCACCATACTTAAAACTTTCCATCACGGAGCCTGTCACAATTTACTAAACTTCGGTAATGGGTCATAGTTCATTCTCTCATGAGAAGGGGCTGAAGGTCAAGAGGTTGAAGCAACTGATATGTATATGCTATGTAAAAATGATAAAGGCCACCTATAAAATCCTAAGGCCAACTTAATCTCTACCCCCTCTAATGGTAATTTCCCCTTGTTTTGATGCACTGAATGCACCTCTATAACGAGACCTTAGTCTAGTAAAAAAATGAAAGAAGAAAAACTTGAAACCTGTAAAGGGGACTCACAAAATAAGGAATGGGTATCAAAAGACAATTAAGGGGTTTGGAATGCAAAAAGTACCAAGGAAAGGGTATCTTAAGCAGTAAACGCTCCCTCTACAGAGGCACTCATAGAAACAGATCTAATGACACCATAAACCATGAAGTAAGCCCAACTCATACCGCTATTACACTTATTCTTGAAGGGTTTCTTTTCTTTCATTGTTTCTCTTGGGACTTATCCCTCTACCCGACTCTTTTCTTTCACTATCTTGGTTGACACACCTAATAGGGTTGAATGAAGGCCCTTCTATATTCAAACTTGCCAACTCACATAAAGTCCCGAGTTGGTGTGATGATTGAAGGGGATACTGAGGTGAATTGTTCACATGGCTTATATCTTAAGTAACGACTTACTTTGCATGACTCAATGACTAATATCTCTTATGAACATTTGTTTACCTTGTCTTATATTCTGTTTTGATTTGGATGGCACTGCTATGGTTCTTTGAGGGACGCCTTCACCCAGGACGTTGTGCCTTATTGCAAGACTTGGACACGTGTGATGAAGAGTAATGGGTCACCCAATCACTTGGAACCCTCTGACATGAGCTCTCACATCCTCAGGACCTTGGATGATGGATAGATGGACTTGGTTTTGGTAGATTTGGTCACGATGGCACACAGATGGACTGAAAGCCCACATGATGGGTAGTGCACCCCAGGGATTATTATTCACTAGATTGAGGACGTTGTAACAATGGAAAATGAGATACCATGCAGAGACAAGATGGAACCTCCTCCACCTTGGACGCAGTGCCCTGGACCCTTGATGTTGGCCTCCATTGGATGATGACATCACCTTCTAGGGTTTGATGATTACTTTGGGTACCATTGATGATTTGGTATGACCATGGATGAGGAGACACATCCATTTCCACCACTACAACTTGAGAGGATGCCACATGACCTTGGGAGGTTTGATGTCACCACACATGTGGCATTATGATGGCTTATTTGCATTTTTTTTCGTTTGTAGACTCGGTTGTTTGAGCAGTCAACCCCACTTAGATTGACATTTCACTTTATTACGTGGAAAAAGCGCTATGGTTTACCTCATATAAAGAGGCTAGCGCCAAAATTATTATTTATCATCCCTTCCCTCACACTTGTGTGGGGTAACATACTTTAAAAAGATTCACTATTCTTCTCTCTTTGTTTTTTTTCTCTCATGTGCTAGTCTTGGAGGAGGTTCTTTGTGGATGGTTTGCTCTCTTGGGTGGATATTTTTTGCAATTAGGGTTTGAATGATCTCTCTATTTGGAAGAAGCGAGTATTTTTTTGCAATTTGTTGCTTTTGATGATGTTAGAGGTGTTAAATTGCTGTCTTGTTGCAAGTTCTTGTCTTATTGAAACCCTAAGAAGGAGACATAAGTGTTTGTCTCCTTCATAAAGTCTTTATTGTCCAAGTTTGTAAATCATTCTTTGCTAGGGTTAAAAACCTAAGGCCCAAAAGTGCTTGCACTTTAGGGTTTTAACCCTACCCTTTGATCTTTGTCCTAAGTGGAACAAGAAGGAAAAAGTAACACCTAGGGCCTAAGAGTGTTTTCACCCTAGATACCTTTCTTCTTCAACATTTAAAACCTAGGGCCCAAGAGTCTTTTCACCCTAGGTACCTTTCTTCTTCAAAGTCTAAAACCTAGGGCCCAAGAGTGTTTACAGTTTAGGGTTCAGACCTTACCTCTCTTGCTTCATCTAGTTCAATCTTCAAGCTAATGCATTTGTGACTCCATGATCCCTAGAGGACAATGACACTAGTCTAGAGGCGTTCTTGTGGTTAAAGTAGCTTTTAAAATCAATACTCTCTCTCTCTCTCTCAAATACTTTACTAAAATTTCTAACCCTAACTTTGACAATCTATTACTATATATTGTTGCTGTTATAAAAATTTGCTACAACCACTGAAAACTACTTTAATTTGCTACATACACTCATTTATAAGTGGCTTAAAGTACTCGGAAAATTCTTCTAGCAATTGGATAATGTTATACTTGTTGAATGCTTACTTTTCATGGTGAATTGCTACATTTCTAAGTACTTTTATTTGCTTCTATTGCAATATATAAATTGTTGTTATACAATTGATTTACTATTGTAATTTGTAACAACCATAACATTAATTGATTGTCTAGTTTTTAAGAGGTCATTATTGCACTCTATAACTTGGTAATTGTATATATTATGCTGCAAATTGTTTATTGTTTTGTACAGGTACAAAAATTACCCTGTTATCTTCTATCCCTTTATTAGACCTAGATCTAACTAACAAGTGACCAAGATAGGGGGCTGCAGGCTTGGCTAATCTTTCTATTTGATCCCTTGAGGTCACCAGGGAAGCCTCCCTTGTGGAAAACCTCTTCCATCACTAAAATGAGGGAAGTCTCTAGTTAGGTGACAATGGTAGATTTTTCCACGGTTACACAAGTTTTGAGATCTTGTGGAGGGATTTGCACAAGTACAAATCCTATGATAACATGGCCCTTTGTGCACAAACTTAATATCTTCTTGGCCCGATTCACAGTTTGAGCAAATGATTTTTCTCTCAAAGGAAAAGATAACTTTTGTACCACAATAGGACAAGTGGCATCACCAAGAGAAGACACGTGGATTAAGAACTTACATAGATAGCATCATCACTTACCATGTGGAGTTTGAGAGCAACATGGGGCCTTATGGGAAGGTGTCACGTGGAAAAAATATTCATGTTATCAAGGGAATCTTCCAAGAATATTTGCATGTAGTTCGTGGAGTTTGAGAGTGCCAATTCAAAGATTGAGTCCAATTCCTCCATCAAGCCCCTAGATGACCTCCTGAGTGTTCAAGTGCATCGATTGTTTGATTAGGCCCAATCACCCCATTGGGTCCCTTATACACTATTCAAACTGCTTCACCCCCTCAATTTCATAGTTTGAGTACATTGACCTATTTTCAGTTACATGGGAAAGTGGATTTCTGTACTCTAGAGGCACAAATGGACAAATAAGAATAAGACACTTGGAAAAATACCCCCACGTATGTAACTTAGCTGTTTCACTATTGTCAAAATCTATTTTCTTATAGAAAATAGATTTTGACAATAGTGAAACAACTAAGTTACATACGTGGGGGTATTTTTCCAAGTGTCTTCTTCTTATTCCAATTGTCAAAATCTATTTTCTATAAGAAAATATCAAGATGACATGAAAACACAACAATATGCATTACAAATGAAGAAATTAGACAACGAATTAACAAAACAAAAAGAAAAGAATAAAGATATAGAGGATATGTTTTACAAAGAATTATTAGAAAATGACTAGGAAATATGTTGCCTAAAAGACCACAATGAAAAATTACTTGCATAAATCAAGAAGATGAAGATTACGAATAAGAATAATAAAAGTTTGGAACAAGAGAAGGAAGATCTCGAGAAGGAATTCAAGAAGAACCAACCAAGAAGGTGTTCATGCAACGATGTGACACCTCTTGACACCGTGTCCACATCCTCATCATGTTCATTTTATATCATTAACAACTCCTCATCCATGCCTATGCCTCCACTTGTCTACATCTGATAGTCACATATTCTAGTTCATTGGGCTTCACGTTCCACATGTAACCTCTATAACGAGACTTTGTGGCTTTGGTTATCAGTGTTAAATTTATAGTAGCTGCAAGATCCATTCTCCTGGAGGATGGCTAAGGGTTTCTTGGTCTGGGACCAAGCAACAAAATCCCCTAGATATGTCTAGGGCCCCTGGACATGGTCCAGGGTACCCA
>CBVK0100635347.1:0-11384 GCA_900067695.1 Picea abies | reverse complement strand
AACCATTAGTCTCACTTCAATTGACTCCATTAACCCAAGGCACTAGTCTAGAAATCATCTTGAGCTTGTTTATGCCTTAAATCTCTTTCAAACTATCTTCAATTTGAAACCCTAACTAACCTAGCGTCGAACCCTAGTGTTCTTCTTTACTAACCCTAATAAGGTGACGTCCTGCATATTTTAACTTTTGTTTGGATAGAAAGGTGCGGCCTAGTCATCTTATCATAGCCGTGGAGTTTTATTGCATTTTTGCTGGTTGAATTGGTCAAAACGTCACTCCTTGGCTAGCTAAACTTTAAGTTGCAGACAACAGAATTTATATAGGTGACGTCACATGCTTTATTCTCTTGCTTGGCATACAACGTTGTGACATATGTCACGTATTGTGATAGACTTTGAGTTATTGATTGCATCTTTAAGCTTATTTGACAAAACGTTTTACTCATTGTCTTTCTTTGACCTAAAAATTAATGCTTGACGTCACATCATTGCAGCAACAATATATAGGTGACGCAGCAACTTTATATGTGTGAGCAGATTTGACATTTATTGCATTAATGATATGATACAAGGACTTAATTGTGTACTTGGAATGCTCTAATATCTTGATGTTCTTATTGAAGAAGTGATATCAATCATATGACTTTGTTTATCAATCATTGACTTCATCAATAATTGCATTGATCATTTGCTCATATATATATTAGAAGATAGTCATTGATATTATGAAGTACTAACCCACTGCTAGCACATATTCTAGTTATTTGTCTTGTCTCGCAAACAGGTGCATCTTCAGTGGATCTTTCTCCTTGACTATCTCATCTGGGCAGCAATCTGTGAAAGGGAATTTCTTTGACTTGGTCCATTACCCTTTAGCCCTTCATTAACCCAGATTGCTCTTCATTAACCCAGATTGCTTAGGGACGTCTCCCTTGGACTAGCCCTCCTAAATAGAAAGAGCCCCCCATCGAGGTGACAGTGGGTGGGGAAGCTCCTGTTATGCCGGTTTTAAGCCCTGACTCAAGCTATCTAAACCCCTCCTACAAACCGTGCGATAACAGGGACTCGACTCCCACCTTAGGTGGTTCCTCTTGTATGTGGTCGACGCCCTCAATCCCTACGTCACCCTCCACTCGTTGCTAGTTTGACTCACCCTCACTCCTAAATTAACTCATCGATCGCCTTCATCTCCCACATGTAATTTCCCTTTACCGTACGTTGTTTCCCCCTTTACCTCTACGTGCGTACCCTCTTCCCCACGTCATCTCTACCTCCAATCTCACCTCTACGTAAAGCTTCACTCTCACGTAGCTTCCTCACGCCTTCTCCCTAAATTAACTCGTATACACTCCCATCACTCGCCCTCATCTCCCATACGTAACCCTCATCCTCACATCACTTTCACGCCCTTACCTCCATACGTAACTCCTATACGTAAGCTTCTCTCATCCCACGTCACACCTTCATTCGCTCCACTTACCCTCTCCACTCGTGTACACTCCCTCACCCTTACGTAAGCTTCACTATACTCTCACTCTCCTATATGTAAGCTCCCCTTTCATCTCTACGTAAGCTTCAATTCACTCATACCTCACTTCCATTCTCAGTAAATTAAGGCCACTCCTCCTCTCATGCATCTACCCTAGCGCATGCATTACCTAGGGATCTCCACCTCCATGCCTATTTAAGAGAGATCGACCCTCTTCAGAAAAAGAATTGAGTGCGGGGTGAAGAAATTCTGTAATACTTTGAAGCATTTGAATAAAGAAGACTTTGGAGCACTATTGTTGTGGATGCTATGTGTGGATGCTTGGATCTAGTATAGTCTATATGAGGTAATCTGTATCGTGGTTTTTCAATCTTGTGTATCGATTTTAAAGGCTTAGAATGTATGCTATCATGCAGAAGGATAAGATAAATCTAGTTTGATTTACCTTATTTCTTCCTTAAATCATAGACTTTTATATTGCATGCTTCGTTTTCGGCTAAACTAACATGCATATTTGAGCTTTGTTTTGTAGGGAAGACCTTTTAACAAATGTTTGCAGGATTGAAGTACATTGTTGCAGGTTGTTTTTCAAGCTTGGAGGATTGATAGGTTGTTGCTTCAACCGTCATTGTCCAAGATCTTCAAAGGATTGAACTCCCTTTACTTTTCATCAAAGGACCCCATCACCCATAAACTTCAATGCTTGAAAAAATAAAAATATGAGGATTTTTCTTCTCCCTCTTATTTTTCTTTAAAAACATTTGGTTACTTTCATTGCATGCTTAAGAATTTAGCTCTAAATCAAAAGTTTGAATTAGTTTCCTTTGCATGCAAAGTTTCTAGATGTCGTTAGAATCTTTTCAATTTAAAGAAATAGATCTAGGGCGTTTTCTAGTTTCTTTTCTCCTAGATTTGAAGCTAGTTAAATGCTTTGTTTTGAGTTTAAAATCAAGCTAAATAACTGCCTTATGCTTGCTGTTGTATGACAGCAAACAGAAACAGTTAGAAGAGCCTAAGTTTAGTCCATGCAAAGTGCCCAAAAAAGCCCAAAAAATCCACTGTTTGCCTTAGAAAAATTTCTGAAAATCTTGATAAAAATTTATTTGTTTAAAAGTTCTTTTTTTTGTCATTTCTCATCTTCTCTGTTTTTTGTTTTGTTGCAGCAGAAACAGATCCAAGAGGAGTTCATGCTCATTTTGGGTGGATTTCAAGGTTTCTAGGGACCCTAGGGGGTTTTAACTTCATTCTTTTTGAGGTTGTCCTTTCCCCTCAGGGAGTTAGGTGTCGTGGTTAGTTTTCTTTGTGTAGAGTTGTGCATGCTGTAATCTAACAATCAACTACACAAAACACACTACAAACACTCTAACCTGTTGCATGTTAAATCAATGCTTAGATCTTCATGCAAATCCGACTTAATAAAATCCTCGATCTACACAACATATGACTCCAGTTAAGGCACTGGTTAAAACATGCTATCTATCTTTGTCTTATGCGAGAAAATTTTTCATTCAGTAATCTATCTTTCATATGAGCAAGTACCTTTTGAGTATGATGATGATAAATGCTGATTGATCAATTTTTATTTCAAATAAATAAACTCCTAGAATAAGTATCTTTTTCTTTCTTAGATTTTAAAAGCCTTAAATTCGTTTTATAGGGACTACCCCCCTTGGCTTCGCTACGAGTTGGCCTAGATGGAGGAGTTGAGGATCAGGTGATAACACCTTGACTCGAGACTTGCCCCCAAGGACACGACAAGTGGATTGAAGGTTTCTTCCACGATAACCCAGGTGTGTATTAGGACGGCAACACAACCTATGGGCTTCATGTCCCAAGGAAGCCCAAGCTAGGCTTGTTTCTCCAAAACTGTCCACCAAGCAAGATCCTGCAAAGACAATGGATGTTCCCTCGAAGAATCCCAAGTCAAATGCATCATGATGAGTAAATCATATCAATAAAAGAGCCACCTAAGCATGTGCACCAAAGCTACCTTATCAAATTAAACAAGTGCTCAAAAACCCTATGCAATTTACCAAGTTGAGGTATGGGAGGGTTGACAAGGTGACCTATTGGGTGAATCATTTCGCAAGTCAAGGGATGTTTCCTAGGTGGACCCTCTCTAAGTCATCTAAAGAAGATGAAATGGATTGGGGTAAGACCTCTGGGCATGGGGTTCATGACATACAAGGGTTTGTATTGTCTCATCTATGGGTGCCTTTGTAGAGGGTGTGTTGCACCTTCGTTTTCAATGCATCCTTTTTCCAAGCCCATTTATTGCCTTTTGTTTTTTCAGGATGTTTCCAGGTTGAAGCGAAGGTGGGTCTTCTACGTAAGCATGAAAAACAATGCCCACCTTGAATCTACCCTAGTCACATTATGCTTCCCCAAGTTGAAGACAATTTGTGGGACTTCTACCTAAGCATGAAAAATATTGCCCACACACGCTCTATCTTGGTTGGCATTTTTATATTGTTATTTCTTCACGTGTCCCATCAGTTTCTTATGAGAGACATTTCATTGTCCTCGGGATCCCTGGTTGAGCATCTAGAAGGTTTATGATTGGCCAGCTACAAACCTCTAGTCCTTCAACCCGTTCTTCTTATGAGATGGGGTAGAATCCCATCTTGGGGCAGTACACCTGAAAATCGCAAAAGATGGGGACATGAAATGGATGAAGAACGAAAAGTGGTAAGTATGGTCGGGAATGGTACGATGACTCATCAATAAGACTTCGTAGTAGCATTGCCTCTTCCTAAGGGTGACCACTTACTAGGGAACAATGTCAACCACGAAGGTAAAATGGGGCAAAGAGCATAATTTCCAAGCAAGCGTTCTATAATCAAAAGCAACTTCAAATGCAACATACTCAAATGCCTCAAACATTGAAATGGCACTCACCATAATACCTGGCTTGTACCTCATGGAGCAAGACCCAATGAACTTCCGGAAGTAAGCTGATGTGGTGGATACCATCGTGATGAATCTAGGAAATGTGGTGGTGAAGTGGGTCTCTGTATGTGAATGTGGACGCTGTCAGTGATCTGTCTCTCGGTACTCCATGTTTGCAACCTGAGGGCCTCGAGACATCATCTCCTTAGTTATCCCTAGAAATTGGGGATAACAGATCCATCATAGGGGTTGCTAAGGCCATGATTCATGACTAGGAGTTGCCAATGTTTCTTTCTGTAGATGCATGGAACACAATAGTCTAGATCTAGAATTAGTGTCCTCACAACATCTTGGAGGACAAGACAACAAAGGGGGCATTCATTTGTGTGAAGCCAGATGTGAGTCATATTCACATCTTTTGCTGTTTAGTTTATATCCATGTACTAGTAGAAAAGAGGACTAAGTTGGAGCCCTCTAGCAGAAAGGGTTAATTTGTTGGTTACAATGAGACTTCAAAGGCCTATAGGGTCTATATTCTGGAGCAGAGGAAGATAGTAATGAGAAGGGATGTAAATTTTGAGGAAGACTTTGCATCCAGGAAGTCCCATGAGCCTATTTGAGTGATAGAGGATGAGGTGAAGGAAGCTCCGAAGTTTGAGCTAGGGTCACTAGTTTCTTCTAGAATAGTACAACAACTTTCAAGTGAAGAGGAGGAGAAAGTGGCCCCTTCCACTTCTGTCAGCAGACCTCCATTGTTGACTTATATATTGAGGGATGCTCAAGGGTATGTTGAGGCTCCTAGGAGCACATCCAGAGAGAGCAGACCTCCAAAGAAGTTTCTAGACTACGTGGCATTGACGGGCAGTATTATAGATTCTAAGCCTTCTAGCTTTCAAGAGGCAACAGACTAGCAGGTATGGGATGCCATTGTGGAGTACAACTCCATCATGAAGAATGATGTTTGGGACATTGTGCCAAGATCGAAGACGAACTCGATAGTGAGTTCCAAGTAGCTCCACAAGATCAAGCATGCAGTAGATGGCAGCATTGAGAAGTTCAAAGCAAGGTTTGTGGCGAGAGGGTTCTTCTAGAAAGAGGGAGTGGACTACGGGGAGACATTCTCTCTAGTTCCCAGGTGCACTTCCATTAGAGTAGTTATGTCCTTAGCTTCATTTATGGGATGGAGGATACATTAGATGGATGTGAAGAGAACTTTTCTTAACAGGATCATCGAGGAAGAAGTGTACATAGAGCAATCTCAGGGCTTTGAAGTAAATGGAAAGGAGTCCAATGTTTCCAGGCTTAAGAAGTCCTTGTATGGACCCAAGCAGGCATAGAGAGCTTGGTATTCCAGGATAGATGGATATTTATAGAGTACGGGCTTCACCAAAAGAGAAGCAAATCCTAACTTATATTATATATTTGTTGGATATGATTTGCTTGTTTTGGTCTTGTATGTAGATGACTCATTTCTTACAGATGCGAAGAAGCTCATTGTAGGGTGCAAAGAAGCCATGGGAGATGAGTTTGAGATGGACATTGACATGACGCATTACTTCTTGGGTTTTGAGGTTTGGCAGAGATATGGGAGATTTTCCTTGGGCAAGGTAAGTATGCAGTTGAGATCCTAAAGTGGTTTCAGATGGAGGATTGCAAACCTATGTCTGCACCCATGATCGCTAATTTGAAGTAGGTGACTGTTGATGATTGCAACGTCGTGTGACATTCTCCAGGTCGTTCTCCTCTGGACTGAGTTGAGACGATATGTGAAAGAGCCCATTTGTTGGGTGTGCCCATGTGATGGGTGTGCGCTAGACTCTGGACTGAGTTGTGATGACATGTGGTCTCCTATCTACTCCTTTGGACTGAGTTGAGACGACACGAGATGGTCTTTTGCCTTGTACTCCTCTGGACTGAGTTGAGTCGGCTTGAGATGGTCTCCTGCCTTGTACTCCTATGGACTTAGTTGAGTTGGTTTGAGATGGCTCTCCAGATGGTATTCCTATGGACTTAGTTGAGTTGATCTATTGAGAGTGACGTCCCTATGGGTGAGCACAGGTGGACATGTCCCTATTGGTTGAGCACTAGAGGATGAGAGAGATCCTTGCTATATTGTCTGAGAGTAAGATTTGTTGTAACCCTAATTTGTGTTGTAAAGGGTACAAGTCGACCCCACTATGTAAAAGATAATTAGTATTGTGTAATGATTAATTATATTTTAAGTTGTCCAGGTCGACCCTATTGTGCCAAGTGTCTTGTCTATTGATTGAGTTAAATTTGTATAAATAAGAGATATCTCCCCATTGTGGATCATCTCTCTTATATGCTCAACGCATGGTCTGAATTTATGAGGACTGAAGTGCACACTTTTCTAGGCACTAGTCCTTCTTGGTCATAGATGCACTCTCTTGTGTGCTAGGGTTTGGTGGTAGTTGGTGGATCTTCTCTTGGTAATATAAGCAAAGGATTGTTGGGTTTTCCCCTTGGTTGAGAAGGGTTTTCCCAGGATATTTCTGGTGTCTTTTGTGCATGGTTATTCTTCTTGTGATCTTGGTTTACTGCAACTATTGTATTGTTGCTGGAATCATTGTTTAGGGTTAAGTTCATGGTAAATTGTAAATAAACTACATGCTTGACCTAATCATCAAAATTCAACAGTGACAACTTTAGATATAGAGTTGGTGGTTCCCACGTTGTACATGCAGTTGATAGGTTTCTTGATGTATTTGGTCAAACACTAGACCAGATATATGTTTAGGAGTGAACACCTTGAGTCAGTTCATGGTAGAATTGAAGCAAGAGCATTGGGTAGTAGTAAAGCATGTGCTTAGATGTTTGAGGGGCACAATGGAGTATGGATTGAGATATCTTGGATATGGTGGAGTAAAGTTGTAGGGGTATTCAGACTTAGATTGGGCAGGTAGTGAAATAGGCAAGAGGTGCACCTCAGGGCGCCTTGGGATCGATGTTGATATCCTTGTTTAATAGGAAGCTGACTTTCGCGGTACTTAGGTCATTAGAGGCAGAATGCATATGTTAGTATTGCTAGTTGTGATGCCATTTGGATTCACAAATTACTTGCCCTCACTATGAGGATGTTACCCACTTTAAACCTGGTCGATTGTAGTTTTGGCAACCTAACTTGGTGGGTACATCAAGTGAGGTCGTAATATCCACAAAAGTAGCTAGATGGGGAATATGGATATGGATATGTGTTTAGTGTTTTTAATGGATATGCCTAGTCTTCTCTAGGCTTGAGGTGCATCGTCATCGTGCCTACTTTATTGTAGAATGCACTCTCATTTAGCTTTATTCTTGGATCATTTCTTGTTGCTTTTAACATAGGTATAGGAGTTGTTACTGCACTTCTATTATGTATAACACTGGTTGTACTCTTTTAGTACCATTGACCTACTTTTGTGTTCATTTGTTGGACATTAGTAAAAGATGAAAGCTAAGCATTCTATGTTTGCGACATTTTCTTGTTTGTCATTGTCAGAATCTAGCCAAACAATCTTTACCAAAACTGCAATTTTGGATTGATGAAATTGTTGTTTTTAATCCAGAAATGGGTTCAACACCGACTAATACCCCTATTGCAACTGGATTGTGTAAGGTTAACATTCAATATATGTTTACATCAATCTGAAATGATTCTTGTTGGATTTTAGGTAAAAAATGCTAGTTTCCCTTGTTATTTTGAACCTCTAGAAAGGGGTAGACTCATAGCATATTTAGACTACGGTGTAGTAAAATTATCTTATCTGTTATAATGATAGATTTTTTACAATGAAAATTGTTGGCCCAATTGCCCTTTAGTTGAAGAGGACTTCCTGTCATGAAATATCTAGGTTATAGGACACATCCCTCAAGGGCGTCATGTCTTTTGTATTCTATGTGTCAGACACGTGACACACTCAGACACATGTTTGACATGTGACCTAAAACAAAATATGTCCCAATTATGTGTCGGACATGTGCCCTAGACATGTCTTGACGTGTTGGACACCAAGGCTTGAAAAGAGATCCGTAGGAGGTTTAAAAAGTGATTTTTAGTTCATTTTTGTCACTTTAGTTGAAGAGAAAAGGTTGTCACTATCTATCATTTGTTGATTTCTGTAGCTTTAGGCAGGTATTCTCACGTGGCCTAGGTGCTAGGCACGTGGGAATCGTCGTGGGCAACACATCACATGTTTGTTTGGGTGAAAATGCCCTTGGAATGAAGTCGGGGCTTCATGGGCTTGATAATGGGCTTCGTGGGTTTGTGATGGGGCTTCACCCCCTCAAAGAAATCCTAAATTGGTGTTGACTTGTGGAGGGGCTTCTAAGTGACCCCTAGACTTGTATATAAAGAACAGATGTCATCGTGACATTCTAATTGTGTGTGAACAGCTTGGAAATTTCAGTCCAAGTGTGGTGATCACAGGTCCAACCATGGAGGAGGCCGTGAGGCCTTAGTTTTTGCTGTCTTGTTTGTGTTTTGGGTAGGTACTGCTGCTAGGAAGGCTGCAGATGGTGCTAGGAGAGTTGCTACAATGCTGAGGTAGGCTCGGTCCACCAAGTGGAGTCTGCTACAAGTTTTGACCAGCCTAGGTGAAGGTACCATAGGCTTGAGGATAACCTAGATGTTGTTGATTGCAGTGTCATGAGACATCCTCCAGACTATTGTCCTCTGGACTGAGTTGAGACATCTATGAGAGAGAGCCCAAGTGTTGGGTGTGGCCATGTGATGGGTGTGCGTCGGACTTTGGACTGAGTTGTGATGATGTGTAGTCTCTTGTCTACTCCTCTAGACTGAGTTGAGATGACTTGAGATGGTCTCCTACCTTGTACTCCTCTGGACTAAGTTGAGTTGGCTTGAGATGGTCTCCTGCCTTGTACTCCTATGGACTTAGTTGAGTCGGCTTGAGATGGTGCTCCAGATGGTACTCCCGTGGACTCGGTTGAGTTAATGTGTTGAGTGTGATGTCCCTGTGGCTGAGCACAAGTGGATGTTTACCTAGTGGCTGAGCACTAGAGGATGAGAGAGATCCTTGCTATATTGTCTGAGAGTAAGATTTGTTGTAACCCTAATTTATGATGTAAAGGGTACAAGTCAGCCCCACCATGTGAAAGATAATTAATATTGTGTAATGATTAATTATATTATTGAGTTAAAGAGGTTGGCCCTATTGTGCCAATAAACAGACCTTTTTGCTGTGTCAGTTCTTGTATAAATAAGAGTGGATACCCATTGTGGATAATACTCACTCACTTGTCATCTCAGAATTTCAACAAGCACTTGTATGATTGAAGTGCACACCTCTCTTGGGCGTTAGTTTCTAGGTTTTGTAAGCAACCTCTTGTGTTCTAAGGTGTATAGTGCGGGGGATCTTCTCTTGAGAATATAACAAGGGATTGTTGGGTTTTTCCCTTGATTGAGAAGGGTTTTCCCAGGATATTTCTTGTGTTCTTGTGCATTGTTATTCTTCTTGTGATCTTGGTTATTACAACACTTGTGTATGGTATTGTTGCATTGTTTATCGTTCAAGTACATGCTAAATTGAAATAAAGTACAGGTGCATGAGCTAAGGATTAAAATTCAACATGGTATTAGAGCAGAGTTCCTGAAGAGACCATTGCAGAAGCCATTGAAGAAGCCAACCGTCACCTCCTTGCTGCAACTGCAAAAGCGACTCCCCTTCTTTTGCTAGTTTCAACACTTTACACTGGAACGTTGAGGCTAAATTTTGTATAGGAGTGTATGGCCTCCTTCAACGCACCTCTAGAGACTCTCAGATTGCAAATCGGAGAACTTTTGATTTTTGGCCCTAGGGTTTTTAGCGTTTCCACGATTTTCTGTAGAATTTCGGTTTTAGGGTTTCTGTCGTTCATTGAAGGATTTTTGTAGCTCACCAGTGTTCTTCTAACTTTCAAGGCTTATTGTTGGAAGTCATATGTCCAACGAAACCTAAGGTTGCTAGCCTAAGCTAGCCGTTAGGTTTCCTAGCCTAGCCCTTAGGGTTTGTGGAGGAATCTCCAAACCACGAGGAACAAAACTTTGGTGGAATATAGGCTTGATGGATCAAGCAACTTTAGTTTCTGGAAGTCCAGACTATAGATTACCCTGGAAGAGGATGACGTATTAAGTTTGATAGAAAAGAATCTACCAGAAACAACTACTGATGAAGAGAAGGATCATTGGAATGCAGATGACGTCAAAGTGAAGAAGATATTCATCTATTCAGTAAGATATCATCTACTACGTCGTATTGCTACCCTAAAGACAACGTATGAGATGTGTTATCGCACAGTTTGTATTTATGGTAATAGGTCAGAAGATAAAGGGATAAACTGGCGTAACAGGAACCAATCCCACCCAATGTCACCTCAATGGGATGGTTCTTTCTATTTTGGGTGGTAAGGCCCAAGGGAGACGTCCCTGTTGACCTAGAGCTTTGAGAAGGTGAAGGATGATAAGGCAAAAGTGTAAATCCCCCCTCGCAAGTCACCACTGAGCAAAAGATCTGGCTAAACAACCAATAATAAGAAGTAACCAAAGAAGAAGAAAAGCACCTGTCCGGGACAAAGTAACAAGAAACTTATACGTGCAAATCTTGGTTAGTACTTCATATATCAAAGATCATCTTCTAATTCAACATATAAGCAATTATAACAATAAATATTGACGAAGTCAATGTTTGTCAATGTAGCAATGAAATAATATCACTCCTCCGATGAATACCAAAATGATGTAGCAATCAATATATCCAATCAATCCTTCATTCAATAAATGATTTAAACACTATTCAATTGCTTATAAGGCAAAATGTTGCTGCACAATGATGATAATAGCCAATGATGACGACAACAATAGGACTAGGTTTTCAAACCAAAAAAAAGGGTATTTTGAGAGTTTTTATGCTCAAGTCACTTCAACGCTGGAGGCTTAGGTCAGTGCCTTAGGGTTTAATGGAGTCTGTTGCCGCCTTATACACACCTTTGGGAGACGTGGAAGAAATCTTCA